>JAVXUP010001922.1:0-27500 GCA_033070095.1 Escallonia herrerae | reverse complement strand
CAACAGGGAACAAGACAGGTGGTTGGTCGGCTTGAAAGGAGTCTAGCTCACTGTCATATGTCACGGGCAATTTCTTGGACTTGATAATTGTATACCAATGAGATTTGGGATTGGCGACGTCCTCCGCGTAAAAGACTTGTACAGCTTGACTAGCAAACACAAAGGGCTCGTCTGATGCAAGTCTTGACTTGACATTGACATCTACAATCCCTTGAGAGCTAACACGGATTCCTCTACTGCATGTGACATCGAACCACGTACACTTGAACATTACCAGGCGGTTTTGGGAACCCAGATATGTTAGCTCAACAATCTCATCTAGCTCTCCGTAAAAGTCCATGCAATTCTCGGCATAACAGTCGCCGTTGACCAAGACTCCACTGTTTTGGGTTTGTTTTGTTCGGTCATCATCTTTTACGTTAAACCTAAACCCGTTGATGATATAGCCTCCGTAACAGGATGTTTGTTTGTTAGGGCCTTCAGCTAGTAATTTCAAGCAGGAGGCCACTGGTCTATCCATTGACTGAACCTATTGTAGATGACGGTAAAAATTAAGGATAAATCAGTATACTAATTGGCCACAGAACTGTATATAACACATAATATAATGATAACAATCTTACACGCCTTTTGAACCACTGTACAAATTGTGATTTTCGATGAGATTCAAGTTCTGCGGAATCAGTGATTAAAGATTCCGCATCGAACTCACTGCAAACCAATATATATAGTTTACTCGCTTAACACACACTTTCAATTATGTACAGCAATGTAAGTGAATTAAGACTTTAACTTACTCAACGAATGCCGAAACTTCATCGCAATTTAGAAGGGCATATATTGTTGCAGCACTGTACTCTTCATCCGTTAGCCATCGAGTATACGTTCGGCCGAACGGACTACCCGACTGCTTGAATATTGACAATTGCCCTTCCAAATTTGTGTCGTATCCGGGGTCATTTCGGCCTAGTTGATTTAACCTTGTACCAACATCAGGCCCGAAATATTGACTACAAAAGTTTACAAGTTCTTCCATTACGTAAGCCTCCGCAATTGAGCCCTCAACCCGAGCCTTATTGCGGACTTTTTTCTTTAAATGGAACATGAACCTAGAAGTTTAGCGAATCGAGTTAGGTGGAATATCAATGATAACATGTGTCGCATTAAGTGTAAACGAACAACTATAACAATTTAAGATTACCTCTCGAAGGGATACATCCACCGATATTGCATGGGTCCACCCATCTTAGCTTCATATGCCAAGTGAACAGGCAGATGCTCCATTGAATCAAAGAACGAAGGTGGGAAGATTTTCTCCAGCTTGCAAATCGTCACCACAATGTTCTTCTCAAGCACTTCCATGTTACTCACCCGGATCGTAGAAGAACATATATCTCGAAAGAAATGAGATAATTCAGTCAAAGTCTCGCAAACAACCCGTGGCAACAGTCCCCGGAAGGCAATAGGAATGAATCTCTCCATGAATACGTGGCAGTCGTGACTCTTCATCCCTTGGAACTTGCATTCCGATACATTGCAACAACGAGATATGTTGGACGCAAACCCATCCGGAAGCTTCAAATTCTTAACCCACTGACAGACCTTCTCCACTTGTTTCTTGTCTAGACAGTAAGGTGCTTTCGGAAGTATCGTCCTCCCACTGACTGTCTGAGGATGCAATTCACGGCGTACACCCAACTGTTGTAGATCCCTTCTCGCTTTAAGGTGATCTTTCGATTTGCCCTTGACATTCATCACTGTGTTGAACACATTATCAAAAATATTTTTCTCAATATGCATCACATCCATGTTGTTTCGGATAACGAGCGTCCTCCAGTAGGCTAACTCCCAGAAGATACAAAATTTTCTCCAGTTGTGCTCTTTCCCGTACCCTGGAATCTTCTGATCTGGCACACCCTTGCCGTGTGGTATGTCAGTATCAAGTGCCTCCAGGTGTGAGAGCACTTCTTCACCAGATGGGTAGTCCAGTGTGACAACCTCACGCTCGATTGTCCCGTCAAATTTATCCTTCTGCCTACGAAACTGATGGCCCGGTGGCAAAAGCTTACGGTGACATCCGAACCACGAGGGCTTTCCGCCGTGCTTTAACGTATGACCGGGGTTCACGCCCATACAAGCAGGGCATGCTAGCTTCCCATGTGTGCTCCAGCCACACGTCATTCCCAATGCGGGGAAATCATGTATAGTCCACATCAAAGCAGCCCTCATCTGAAAATTTTGTTTAAGGGATGCATCATATGTTTTGACTCCATGATTCCATAACTGTTTTAACTCATCAATCAACGGCCTTAAATACACATCTATGTCCTTGTCGGGACTCTTCGGCCCCGGAATAAGCAACGACAAGAACATGTACGGCTTCTTCATGCACATGCCTGGTGGAAGGTTGTACGGGACAATAATAACAGGCCAACAGGAGTAAGGCGTGGTAGACTGACCGAAAGGGTTGAACCCATCGGTTGCCAGACCAAGTCTAACATTTTGAACTTCCTGAGCAAAGACTGGATGCCTGCGGTCAAACTCCTTCCACGCCTCTCCATCAGCTGGGTGTGTCAGCACATCGGCATCGTTGCTACGTGAGCCCTCATATGTTCAGCCGTATTGGAGGAGTAGTACATTCTCTGAAGCCGTGGTGTGACCAGGAAATATCGCAATATCTTCCATGCAATGTTTTTCTTCTTCCCTTTGTCCGGTTTGTACCTCGAATGATCACATACTGGACACCGTGACAAATCCTTATTCTCTTTCCAGAATAATACACAATCGTTATTGCACGCATCTATCCGCTCATAGCTCAACCCAAGTTTCCTCATCATCTTCTTCGCGTCATAGTACGACGGCGGTAGCTTTTCACTTTCGGGCAGAATTTCTTTGATTAAGGTAACAAACTCGTTAAAACCTTTCTCACTCAGCCCGTGGTCTGATTTCAACTGTAATAACCTACTAACCGCAGACAGCCGTGTGTGTTTTGGAGCTCCATCCCACAGCGGCTCTTCCGCAGCTCTCAACAACTCATAAAACTGATGAGCCCCCTCGTTCAGCGGTTGTGGACTGTCGTCACCACCTTCGTAACGCCAGTCAACATTAGCATGCCCAGCATCCATAATCATATCTCGGTAATCATACCGTGCCTCCTCCCTAACTTCAGTTTGACTAGCCGGGTTGGACGACAATACTATCGTTTTCCCGTGCTGCGTCCACCTTGTGTATCCACCCATAAAACCGTACCGACGAAGATGCCATTTTACTTCAATTCTTTTTCTCCAATGCAACAACTCACATCTACCACACGGACACCTTATCTTATCAAAGTCAACATGTGCAGGATGCGCGTAAGCGAAGTCGAGAAATTCGTCAACGCGATCCTCAAAATCGTCAGCATTCTTCCTTTTCATCCAACTTCGATCGACCGACATGACGACTGAATTATCGTACTGTATACCACCTTCAATTATGACCAATCATTAGGCAGGGTCGATGTAAATATGAATGCATGAATGTGACAACATGTCTATGTATTTCCCCTCCATTCTCTAATAGGTAGTGGTCCTATCCCATTCAAAAAAGCACATGTTTATAAAACAGTGAATAACTCATGCTTAGTCCTATGTTTGCGAAAAAATCGGCAGCACCTCCCCGCATTTCTCCAAGTACACGACATCGATTAGGTGTTCTAACATTCATCAAACCTTGCCTTGTAAGGTTTGACGGATGTTAGAACACCAGATCTGTATGCACCCGGAGAAACACGTGAGAACGTGTACTAAATATCCACGACATAGAACACAGAGCATGAGTTGAAACACTGTTTTATAAACACGGAACTTTTCCAAATTGTCCAAATTGGACATCCAAAGGCTCATTACAAAAGCATTACTTTGTAATGAGTACCTTTGAACGGAAACTAAGGGTTTTTATGCATGCATGCGTTCAGAAATTGATAATATATGCAAGAATCTTTCCGAAATATCAAAATTGCAGAAAGATCGTTGCATATGTTACCAATTCCAGTTTAAATAGAATTCGTTGGCAACGAGTTGAACCATCTCGTTGCCAATGGACTTCGCAAAACAACAACGAATATAAAGAATGCAGGTTTTATAAGAAATGAGTAATTGAACAATCTCTGGGCTAATTAGTGTTAATGAGGATTACCTTGGGCTAATTATAGCTAATTAGGATTGATTATGAGTAATTAGGGTTATTTTGAGCTAATAGCTGGGTTTTATTGTGCGGAGTCGTGTTGATTAGTCCTAATTAGGGCTAATTAGGCATTAATTGGGTTATGTTAGGGCTAATTAGTGTTAATGAGGACTACCTTGGACTAATTATAGCTAATTAGGGTTGATTAGGACTAATTAGGGTTATTTTGAGCTAATTAGGGTTTAATTGTGCGGAGTAGTGTTGATTAGTCCTAATTAGGGCTAATTAGGCTTAATTGGGTTATTAGGCTTAATTACGACTACTTAGGCGCGTAATCAGAGTTTAGTTAGGAGTTAGGATTTAGGGTTTAATTAATCTAATCACGGGTCTACAAGATATGAGTCATTAGGGCTAATTAGGGTTTAATTTTGACTGATTGGTGTTAATTAGGATGAATTTGGAGTAATTGCAGCTGATTTAATTTTCATTGGGTTCTTAGGGTAAATTAAAACTAATTAGGCTTGTTAGAGCTAATTAGGGTTAATTAGGTTCATTAGGGTTAATCGGGACTAATTAGGGCTAATTATAGCCAATGCTGGAGCCACGATGAGATTCTAAGGGGTGCTAAAAATGTCGCGTTAACCTAATTAATCTAAATTCAACAATCAACCATTCAACTAATTCACAGATATCTCAATCCAATTGGGCCACATGCTCCGTTAACAATCTCAATTATCAAATTCTCAATACACAGTCAACAATCTCAATTCCTAATACCTCATATAGGGTGTCGGTATGGTGTCCGACATCTCCAGACACGTCTGAAGACATTGATTTATTTTTTAAATGCCGGACGCCGTGTCCATCACCCCCTGAAGAGGTGCCGGACACCTATTGAAGAGGTGTCCACAAGTATAAAGCCAAATTGTGACATTTCGGTGTCGGTGTCGATCGGACGCGGTGTCCGTGACCTACCGACACCTTGACACCTCATGGACACATCCAAAAACGTGTCGAACACCTCCAAAAACGTGTCGGACACCTCCGGACACGTGTCCGACACCTACCAACACGTACCGACACCTCCGGACACGTCCGAAGTCATTGATTTATTTTTTAAATGCCAGACAACTTGTCTGTCACCCCTTCAAGAGGTGTCCACACATATAAAGCAAAAATGTAACATTTTTCGGTGTCGGTGTCGATCGGACGGGGTGACCGTGACCTACCAACACCTCGACACCTCATCGACACATCCGAACATGTGTCGAACATCTCCGGACACATGTCCAACACCTCATATAGGGTGTTCGAAGACATTGATTTATTTTTTAATTGACAGACAGTCGGACACGGTGCCGGACACCCATTGAAGAGGTGTCGGACACCCATTGAAGAGGTGTCCATAAGTATAAAGCTAAAATATGTTGTTTCGGTGTCAGGGTCGATCGGACGCGGTGTCTGTGTCTGTGCTACCTAATGGGGATCTCAATCTAATTAGGTCTCATCCTCCGTCAACAATCTCAATTCTCAATTCTCAAATGCCCAATGCAATAAAAATTAATAAAAATCACACATTCAATCCAATTGGGTCCCATCCTCTGTCAACAATCTCAATTCTCAAATGCTCAATGCAATAAAAATCACACATTCAATCCAATTGGGTCCCATCCTCCGTCAACAATCTCAATATCTCAAATGCTCAATGCACAATTAACAATCTAAAATCATCAATTAACAACCTAAAATCATCAATTAATAATCTCATTTACTTCAAATGCACAGCCAAGAACCTAAAATCATCAATTAACAACCTAAAATCATCTATCGATTGGATTAGTGCATTCAATTTAGGGTTCAATTAGGGGTTCAAATAGTTTAATTTAGGGTTCGGTTCAATTAGGGGTTCAAGTAGTTTAATTAGGGTTTGATTACATCAATTTAGGGTTCAATTATAGTTCAATTTAGTGGTCGGTTGAATTGGGGCATTCAATTAGGGGGTTCAATAAGTTCAATTTAGGGTTCGGTTGGATTATGGCATTCAATTTAAGGTTCAATTAGGGGTTCAATTAGTTTAATTTAGGGTTCAGTTCGATTAAGGCATTCAATTTAGGGTTTAATTAGGATTCAATTACTTCAATTTAGGGTTCAATTAGGGGGTTCTATTAGTTCAATTTAGGGTTCGGTTGAATTGGGGCATTCAATTTAGGGTTCAATTTATGGTTCGATTGGATTAGGGTATTCAATTTAGGTTTCAATTAGGGGTTCAATTTAGGGTTCGACCCCGAATTAGGGCATTCAATTTAGGGTTCAATTACTTCAATTTAGGGTTCAATTAGTTCAATTTAGGGGACGGTTGAATTGGGACATTCAATTTAGGGTTCAATTAGGGGGTTCAATAAATTCAATTTAGGGTTCGATCGGATTAGGGAATTCAATTTAGGGTTCAATTGGGGGTTCAATTTAGGGTTCGGTTGGATTAGGGCATTCAATTTAGATTTCAATTGGGGGTTCAATTTAGGGGTTCGGTTGGACCGAGGTAAGGATTTCTCTCCGAACCCCATTTCGTTATTCTGTTTCAAATGTTTGTAATAACAGTTTTACAAAATACATTGATTGTTGATTTCTATGTTTGAAATAAAAAGTGTTTGTTTTTAAACTGTCCATGAAACCCTAATTTGAGCCTGATAGCGATCGTTTGGAATTCGTTACTCTCATATGTTTACTAAATTCAATCATTGTAAAACGTTTTGAATTGTGTTTAAATTTCTTGAATATTATCAAATGCATTTATTGCTTCTCAATGTTGACATGAGTTAGTAACTTGAGAGCCATAAGGATGGTCTGTATTGTTGGCGTTATAAGGATGGTCTGTTGGATGGGTCTAACTAGTACCTAGATGGACTAGTCAGTGTACATATGCATATGTAAAGTGTATCGAGCACTGCCGGGGTGGCTTTGCTTCTGTACTGCTCATGTTCAACGTTTCCTGTTTATGTTTATTGCATTTTAAGTGTTTTAAAAATGGTTATCGATGTAAGGGAACTGAGTTGATACTCATCCCTTTGTTTATATTGAAATGTTGTGATTTTCTCTGAAAATCCTTTTAAAATTATCATTTGATTGTATATAGAAAGATTGTTTGAACAGCTCTGTTTCTCCACTTTCAAAATTTCTATTGGCTTAAATGTCAAATTGTCTGTATCGTTTTCTCATTTTTAAAATTTTTGATCGACCTTACTGGGCTCTCAAAAGCTCACTCTCTTTTGACTTCCTTTCTGCAGGTGACAGCCAGCAGTAAGTTACCTAAATAGGGATTAGAGCCGAGCAAGCGAAAGCGAAGGAATTAGATTTTGGTATTGATCATTAGAACCCCTGCGTGGGTGAATGATATTGTTTAAATTTGTTGGACCTAATTTGATATTTCACCCACGATAGTTTACTAAGATTTAAAATTAATGGTTTAGTTGCTCTAACAGTTGATGGGTTATTTAGTTGCTTTGACATATTTGTATTATTTGAGTAAATTGAGGATAATATTGCTCAGTGAAATGATCGATCGAGTGTCAATGTTCCAGAAAATTCCGGGATGTTGCAAAGGGACATCAATTTATAATTTGTGTCTTATTCATGAAATAGAAAAGTTTCAACAGTGCTACTTGTAATAATTACACAAAACTGAACATTAACAAATAGAAAGCAGAGAAAGCATCAATGTCAAAAGGGAAAAACTTTCAAGTATCGCCAAGTGAACACTTGCATGCAAATAGTCATCCTAACTTCGAATGGATCAACCATGGTGTATGGGCAAGTGCTTGAGGCTTGTTTGGTTATCATTTAAAGGACTCTATAATTCCTGATAAGCCGATTTCATTAATTAAAGCAAGTGATTGGAGGCCTACATAAGATTATTGCCTTTGCAGTAAGATAGCCTTTCAAATAATACAAGTATTCAAGATAATAGGCTCCTTTTATCCCTGTATCCTAGAGTTCATAAAGAAGTTGCTCATGAGGTTTGTCTTATCCTTAAAGAATTTGCATTTGATAAGATGGGTCGAAAGGTATGTTTCGTGGATGGCAATGTTTGAGCTATTCTTTCCTTTTATTTTTTGCCCTTAAAAGAGTTCAGTATTGAAAGGGGAACCTTGAGTAGTAACATCAATTCTATAGAAACCTAAGAAATTAACACTTCCATGAACTCAGTCAACTCAAATCACATTAACATGCAAAAGTAACACTTCCATGAACTCAGTCAACTCAAATCACATTAACATGCAACTTAGACACATTGTGTCAAGTGGAAAGTTGAAAATAGGAAATGTCACATTTCTACTAAAATTGCACTTAGGCTTGACACTCGCATGGAGGAAGTTAATACATTTCTCTCGGTTAATATTTGTTGGTAAAAAAAAAAAGTCATGACCATTACAACTGCATTTTACAACAAAAAAAAAAACATCAAGCGACAGGTAAGAGTTACATTTTGTGAGGAATGTTGTGTATACGAAACTCTGTAAATATTTCTTGACTTAGCCATTAATATATGTGGGCCAAGTCTGTTCTACTTGAACACTGTTTGAAAATACGCCACAGGCAATTGTTGGGGCCTTGGTGGCCTTGTTGGTAGTCCATTTCTCACAATTCCACCAGGGTGCGGCAGAGCATCTCGGTCTCTTAATTATCACAAGTTCCAAGCATACTAATTTTATCGTTAAGTAAATATATAAATAATATATAATCTTGGATCTTTAGTATCGAACATTTACGACAGTTAAATCATTGAAATAGGAAAAGAACTAAAAGTGGTAGATCATAATCGTCAGAATCATTAACTCCGAACCACCTACAAAGAGCTTTAACCTCAAATACTAGAAAAATAGGCAATGCCTTTCTAATTATGTTGTTAGAACTTTCATTCAACACTGATAAACTGCATAAAGTCAGTGATCATACTGAATAAGGCTAAAATTCAACAAAAAGATGCGAGTAAAACTACAAGTGGATTTTAATGTTCTTGTAAGGGACTTCCTTGAAGAGGTGGATGTAAGCTTGAGGGTAGTTCAAGACAAAGCATTTAAATCTCCATGTCAACTCTCTCTAACTCAATTTCTTTACTTATTTCTCTACAATTTCTTGAGATTGTACAGTTAGCATCTTCATTGAAATATTATTTTTTTATTGATGATTGTGTTAAGTTCGAATTGCCTATTAATTTTCAAAAATCTAATCACCCCCACCCTTCCTAGAGTTGACTTATTGGTTTCAAGTGGTATCATAGCTTCGATTCTTGATTTTTTGATTAACACCTAGAGAGTTAAAAGATTATGAGGTTTCCTAGTCTAGAGGAGAGTTTTATTACTAAACCTCCACTTTTTTATGGAATTTCATATAGTATATGGAAGATCAAAATGAGAGTATTTTTAGAATCTTAGATTTTGAAATATGGGGAATCATTGAAGATGGCCCTTATGTTGCCTCTAATGTAACATCCCAGAATTTTCTGGAACGTTAACGCTCAATCCATCAATCACTTAATCATAGAATCCTCCTCAAACAAAATAATTGCTACCAATCTATCAGTGCAACTAATCCATCAATTAATATATTATTCTGAGTACACAATCATGATCAATAAACTAAATTAAAACCTGATAATGAACTACAGAGGTTCACCCACGCAGGGGTTCTAAAGAGAAACACTACTTAAGTTCACTAACTTGCTTGCCTCTAGTCCAATTTCGAGTAGTCTAACGCTGGTTACTACCTGCAGAAAAGAAGTCAAAGGGGAGTGAGCTTTTGAGAGCTCAGTAAGGTCGCTCAAACGAAGAAATTACGAAATAGTTTACAAATACAAAACGATGTTGTTTTTGTTCAAAGAAACAATTTGATGATAATTTCCAGAACTTTCGCAACGATTACAACTAATTCGATCAGATATTAATATGACTGGCAAATACGATGCAAACAATCACAAACGCTATTGAACATGAGTTGCAAAGCCACACAGGCAATACAGGGTAATCACTTAGCAAAGCCACAAAGGCGATGCTCATTAACACTTTCCACCGGCTAGTCCATCAAGGCCCTAGCCCACACCAATACACCGGCTAGTCAGTCAAGGCACTAGCCCACACCAATATACCGGCTAGTCCGTCAAGGTACTAGCCCACACCAGTATCCTCCAATATACACCAACTCCCACCAAACACTTCGATGCAAATTCTCATGTCAATATGCAGAATGACAACAAACGATAATACAATTATTAAATCGATGCACAACGAGAAATAAACACAGAGCATCAAATATGATTTCCAGTAAACGCTTAAGGCTCAAGAAAATGTATTAAAGGCAAATAACGAATTCTCATAACAAATATAACGGAGTCCAAAGGAATTCGATAGCAATTTTAAAAAATATACGAGGACAAATTGATGAATTGGGTTTCGAAAAGAAATCCCTTACCTCGATCCAAGCTAAGCGCTCGTTACTATTCAACCTTGTTCAAACCTCGAATTAACCTAAATGGGCAAATTAATTATTAGAATTCAACCAAGCCTCACCAACTATTAATATAATACTAAATCTTAATCGTTGCTCACTCCGACACTCTTAATGTAAACAAAAACGAATCAGATTTCTCGACCGGCTAAACCCAACGGATAACCACGCACACTCTGAAAAGCGTTAAGACACTCCAAAAATGATACTAAATTATTATAAAATACTTTTGTACCTCAAAACACCATAATAAGTTATAATATAATTTTTCTCAATTTTTGAATTAAAAACGATTTTCTAAAATACCAGAAAAGCCCAAAAATAACAATTAATGCTTCTAACTCAAATCAAAGTTCCATATTTTCATGATAGCTTTATAATATATAAGAAAAATATAGAAATCAAAATTTGAAATTTAAAAAGCACCGAAACCATTTTAAAATCATTCGTTTCATTAAATCAAATGCGATACAAGTTAATGTACTAAATCAACTCAGAAATTAATGAAACTTAAACTGAGTTGTCTTTTTACTATAAAAGCATTGCTGTAATTTTTACGGAATTAAATATTAATCGTAAATGCTCAAAACAAAATTTAGGTTAGCTGCACTTGTGAAAATATTAACAATACCAAACGACATCAGAAAAATATGAAATTTTCATAGAAATTATAATATTGTACAAAGAACCAGCCTGTAAATTTTCAGCATTTTTGGACAACCATACAATACCCAACAGCCAGGTGGTACAACTGTGCAAGCACAGTGTACCTCCCCACTGCACATACCCATCATTGTGTACCCCTGTTCTTCTTCCTTCCACCTTTTGTCCAACTCACTACATTTCTGAGAATACACACACACACACACACACACACACGTTACAGGTTGTTCACTACTCAACCACACATGCAAATATATATGTATATATACACACAAAACTCACCCCACTTGCACACCTTCAGATTCACTCCAAGCATGCAAATATATTGTACACACACTTGTGCACTCCCTTCTCATAGCTTTTCTCACAACACCCAAATATACACATGCATCTTCCCCCTTTATACACAATCTGATACATACCCACACATGGTCTCCTCTTCTTTCTTTCTCTAAAAAAGAACTATATATACACAAAATCCCACAAACCAGCACCACACGAACTGACCATGCACAACCCATCACATTTAGTGAACCACAGCACCAGCACAACTTATAACCCAACTTCATATGCAACCTATATATACATACATATACATTCCTCACCACACTACACAGACATATATACCCACTAGCTATATACTTATATTTATACACTCACCACACACACAAGCTCACACTCATGCACCTTTCACACCCACCGCCTTACGGTAGTGGGTTTCCTCTCTCTCAATTACCTCACTCCTCTTAAATTATTATTTTAACTTTAACTGCTTAAACTAATGAAAAAGGGAATAAGAAAATCAACTGGTTCTTTGCTTTTCTGCTTTCAAACATCTTCAACTGTGGGAGCTGAATGGAATGAAAAGATTGGCCAAGCCAACCTGTGACATTGGCATATTGCTCTGTCCTATTCTCTTGACCTCAAGGCCAAAACTACTGAGCATTTAAACAATGGTATATGTACTACTTGACATTTTCTGAAAACAATATAATCATGCAACAATGTAAAGCAGTTTAGTGCATCCTGGTCCTCCTTGTTTTCTAAACCAATGGTCAGAGGCTGCAAACCTTCTTTGAGAGATATTCTTGAGCCCAAAAGCAGAAGGCAACTCTATCGCATTTGTTCCTGCCAGAGAGCTTTGAAATAAAAATACCTACGGCATCCCAAAACACACACTCCTAAACCCATTACTCTTACTCCAATCTCATACCCTTAAACCTCACACACATACATCCATGGCAGCACACCTCCCTCTCCCCCCTCTCTCTCTACACCAACAACCCTTCACGGTTGTCTCTCTCTTCACCACAGCAGTCCCCTTACACTAATTTACACAGGTTACCCGATCACACATACACCTACATAACACATACATGGACTGTCCCTTCCCTCTTCCTCACACGCACCCACACTCTACGCGCACACACTAAAATGCTGGAATTAAAAAGAAGAAAAGAAGGGTCAAGGCTTACAGGAAAAGGAGCCTTTTCGCTGGATATTTTGTTGCGCCAGCCCATCTCTCTTTCTTCCTCTCTCAGCATCTCTCTCTGTGGATCGTCTTTCACATGAAGAAGGCAAATGACGGCTGCCCAATAATGATGTATATATGTACGTAATAAACCCTAATAGGAAAAGATTACAAATGACCCCTTATACTTTTGTTAGTCATTTTAAATTTTACCCACTATTTTTCTATTCTTATAAACATGTCCAAAATAAATTATTTGTAATAGTTTATGTGCTAGAAAATTTTAATGGGTTTGATACGCTATCCCGCTTCCTTATTCATCACTAAAGGTCGCTAAAAAATATCGACACTAAGTAAACAATATCGTCGCCTAAAGTTTCCTATTTAAATCCAAAAAATATCGGGGTGTTACATCCAAGTTGATTAAAAAAAAGCTTGTGCTAAAGGAGAAATCTAAAATTTAATGGTTATCATAGAAATATGTTTTGCATTAATTCTAGAGCTAAGAATTGTCTTGTTTGTGCTCTAAACACAAATGAACTCAATCGAATTATTTAGTGTGATTCGGCTAATAGTATGGGGGTACACTTAAAGTTGCTTATGAAGGGACTTCTCTTCTGAGAGATTCGAAAATGAATCTATGGCATAGAGAATATGAATTGTTTCAAATGTTTTCCGGTGAATCCATTATGAAAATGAATTTTCGTTTCATTAAAATTTTTAATACTTTGAAACAATAAGGAAAATATTTCTCCAACGGTGATCTTTTGATAAAGGTAATTAGGTCATTAACTAGAGAATGAAATGCAAAAATCATCGCACTTCAAAAATCAAAGGAACTCAATACCTTTTCGTTGGATAAATTAGTTTGTTCCTTGATGACCTATGAAATGCAACTCGTATCGTTCGGGTAAAAAGGTCAAAAGAAGAAGAAGAAGTGCATTGCTCTTAAAGCTTCATCAATAATGAATCAATCCTAAAGTGAAGAAAAGGAATACTTGAATAACAAATATATGGGCATAGTAGGGAGGAGCAACAAGTTAAATCTTAAGGAGGAGTAAGCATTCCAAGATTGGATATGATATTTCAAATAAGGAGAGTCTCAAAGCTTGTCAAAGAGCATGGAACTTCAAGAAAATCTCTCGTGAGCTAAAATCCTTGCTAGTTTACCAAGATGGTAAAACTTAATGATCTTCTCAACATTATGCTATGTGCTAAAATTAATCATATTTCATCAAGTATGCTTAAATTGCCATATTTATAAAGTGGATTGCTTGTTGAAAATTCATGCGAACTATGGTTTAAATTGTGAGTCCTTGATTGTTTACTTCTCTATATTACAACCTTAGTTACTTGTAGGGTTTAGATGATGATGAATGGTCCTTTTGCACTTTTATTGTCAATTGTTGATCTCTATCATCATTAGAGCAATTGCTATTAGTATCACTATGAAAAATTTACCTCATCTTCCTTTGAGCCATGAAGCATATATTTGCATCTCTATCATGGAAGTCACCACCTTCATCTCCACATGAGTCATTATCATTAAAAATGATGGCTTCAATTGCTATCTTTATGGAGTGCTTCTTTCTTGACCCTTTCTTATTTTTATTCTCCCACGAGGTAGTCTTCGTACTTGAATCACACTTGTTCTTACATGAATTTTAAACTTTCTTCATTTTGAGAAACTCATTAAATTTCCTTGCAACTACAAATGTGGATTTTAAAAGCTTTCAAAGAAAGAGTTCTCAAAACCAAGCTCAAAAGAATGTTCCTCAAATACAACCAAAGACCTATTACTCATTCTCTACACATTGTAGTTGGTGAAACAAAAAGAGAATACGGCTAATTATTGTCCCTGTAGAATTTATTTATGTTAGAAGTGTAAAGATGTTGTGGGTCGTGAAAGGTCAAGATTTCAAATTTAAGACTAACACCTACTGACCCAAGAAAATGTGGGTACCAAAAGCTAGACCTAAGTTATGATTGTTGGTTGTCTAAAGTAAATTCAAACGGCAACAAGTGTAAAATCCATGAATATAGCCAAGACAAATTGTTTTTTGACAAAACAAATGAAGGCAATTTCAAAAGAGCTTGATGTCTTAAAAATGAATGCCTATCTAGTCATCTTTATGTAAAGCATGTGGAAGATAGTTTTATAGGCTTAGCTAGAAATACCCCTTCAAGTGAGACCTCACAATGTATGTTCGACTTAGAAAAACAAAATGAGATATTGGAAGTTGATGTTGATAATTTGAAGAAGTGTCTTACGAATTTGTAGAAGGTGAAGATAATTTGGACATCTTGGTTAGCAACCAAAATGTTTTTCTAGATCGCGATCTCTAGCTCAACTCCCCTGAGCTAGCCCATATTTCAATTCACGTCGGTAAGTCAGAAATAAGTCACATACATTGTGACATGGCTCATAAAGTCAGCAAAACAAAAATCTCAAGATAACCATTATCAAATACCGGACATGTTAAACAATATCCAAAGTTTACGAAATAATGATAACCATTAATCACTGAAACAACGATATCAATACGGCAAATTCTGAGGTCAGACAAATTCCAACGAAAATCGAATTCCAAAAGTCATAGTATTAAAAAACATATTACCCATAATGAAGCTCAAAACAAAAGGAGAAGAAGAATCACTTCACTCTATTTGAAGAAGTTCGAATTTCAAAAGAAACTAACGACTTATATAAGCGATTGGTCCATCGCTGATTCGAATTTTTAAAGTAAACCCTTATCTTAGCCAAGCTTTTGAGAAATATCAATCCTTAAGCTCCACCTTAGAGCTCTCGAACTTCCTAAGCTTTCTCTCTTTCTCTCTCTCCACCGCAAGGGAAAAATGAATAGAGAACCCCCAAAAAGGCTAGAAAGGGAAAAGAAAGCTATTTATATGGGACAAAAAATTTTAAGTTTTCATTCAACCAAATCCAACAGAGGTGAAAATGGTTAAAAAAAATTTCCAATTCGATCATTTTCGGTCGAATTAAAACTTTTAATTCGACTTGAAACTTTTTTTTTTTTTTTGCATTCGACCGAAAATGAGTTTTTGGTCGAATTAGAACTTTTAATTCGGCCAAAAATTTCAGTAGCTCAATACGCACGAAAAAAAAATCTATTCATTGGATCGAAAATGAGTTTTTGGTCAAATTAAAACTTTTAATTCGATCGAAAACTTCAGAAAGTCACTCTGCAAGATTTAAATACTTTTCGTTCGAAGCAAAATATTTTTATTCAAAACAAACCCATTTTCATTTGAAGCAAAACCATTTTCCTCTCACCGAATATTTCAAAAATAAAAAACTTTATCATCAATAAGTTTTGATTCAAATGAAACCATTATCATTCGACTGAAAATTTCAGAAACAATCCCAAGTCATTTTCTTAATTTTAACAAAAGACCACAAACTTATTTGTTCAAAATTACTAATTTTTTCAAGAAAAAGAAAATTTTTCGGGTATTACAGCTACAAAGATAGTATGCCATTCTCTCAAGTCTAAAACAACAATATGGGAACATAATTAGTGGTGGAACCAAATGTTAATGCACAAAGGGGCCTATTATTAGTCAATACCATGTACTTAATACCTTTTGAAATTGACGTGCCTCCACATAAAATAGATATAGTTCTGGTAGCTGACGTCCCCTCCACATAAAATAGACAGAGTTCTAGAGCCTCCACATAAAACAAAAACAAAAAAAGAAGAAGAACAAACACAAGGCTCCTATATCATATTCTATAACTCCACAATCATTGTAAATCCAGTAAAAATATTATCAAACTTGGATTATTGAATTTAGCCATCTTTTGGGGGCATAATGGCACTAGAACTGTGATAGATAATGGGGAGGACATAGAAAATGGGAAAGGAGGCACCAAAAGGTTCAAGTGAAAATTGAAGAGATAGCAATTAAAACTAGAGGTAGAGATTGAGACGTGCGAGTGAAAGGAAGAATAACCTAGCAAGAGATGAGATTCAGAGGAAGATCGGCAAATTGAAAACCCAAGTGAACAAGTGCTCTATTTGATTGTTGCGTCAATCAAGGGTTTAGGGCTCCATATAAAAATCAAAACCTTAATTGAAATAAGATGGAGCAAGGGGGCTTCGGACAAACCTTCAGATTGTGAACATAGCTTGCACAACAGTGACATCAATGAGGGTGGGAGGGATGGTGCGGTGAGAAGGGTTGCCGCCACAACTGTGTTCTTTTGGCCGATGGTAGCTCCTTTTGTATTATGTATTTTTCAGTTTTTTAAGCTTTATTATATAAATTATTCCATTTTTCAATAATTAGTAAAAGTAATTTTTTGATATTCAAAATTGAAATAATACATTTAGTAATGGAAATAACCCCGTCATTAAAATCCGTCACTAATTTCAGTCGCTAAATCATTTGTGATAGAGCATTCCGTCGCAATTTTTCGCTTCCCACGCATTTTTTTCCCTCCACTATTTTTGAGTCAAAATAGTGACGGAACCTAATTCCTTCATATTAGGTGGCTTTTAGCGATGGAATTTATTCCATCGCTAAATTCCTCACTGATAGGAAATTTTCTTGTACTCTAATGGTGAACTATACCCTCACTGGATCACTGGAGGGAGATTGGTGCAGTTGTTCGAGACATTGATGTGAAGTTTGCCTCTGCTCAGCCAACTAGCCTGTTGACTTATTGATTTTGATGATTCCAGACTTATTATCTCTAACATTAATTTGACAACATTATTAAGATAAACATTTCAGGATTTATCTTAATCAAACAAAGATGAGATCTTGACATGGACAAAGCTTGAACATGGACTCGGGATTTAAAGACTTAGACTACATTGAAGATGCGAGAACTTGAAGTCTATTTTTCCTTGTTAGCATTTCTAAGTCTTTCTTAAAAGATCTGATAGAAATTCTAGTAAAGAGCCAAAACTTTTAGTCGAAGCCAAATGTTTTAGTCGAAGCCAAAACTTTTAGTCGAAGTCAAAATGTTTTAGTCGAAGTCAAATATTTTAGTCTTAGCCAAATCTTTTAGTCGAAGCCAAATGTTTTAGTCGAAGTCAAAATGTTTTAGTCGAAGTCAAACGTTTTAGTCGAAGCCAATCGTTTTAGTCGAAGCCAAAAGTTTTAGTCAAAGCCAAGACTTTTAGTCAAAGTCAAATGTTTTAGTCGAAGTCAAAACTTTTAGTTGAAGCCAAATCTTTTAGTCGACTCATTCTCTTGTTTTAGTCGAATCCTTTTTTTTTGGCTTTCCCTTCCTAACGGTTCACTTATGTTACTTGTATAAAAAGGGGTCCTCGAGAGCACTTTATATCTCTCTCTCGCGCAAATTATTTCTCTCTTAAAAAAATTATCTCATCTATTCTCTATTGAGTGAGTTCACCGTTGAGATAGTTCTTTGTAAGCTTCTTGGTTTGGTTCTTGAAAGAATATAGATCTTCCCACCTAAGAAGGCTTAGTCTTCGTTTTCATTGTAACATCTGCTCAAGAAGGAGTTTGTTTGTTGTATTCAAATTGTAAATCTCTTTTCATTTGTAAACTATTGGAAACCTTAAAAGGGTTTCAGAAATTGTACTGCGGTTTAAGCTAGCACCCGAAGCTAGCTGGTTTAGTGAAAGGCTCGAGTAGGTCTCCCTTGTGTGGAGTGCTCGAGGACTGGACGTAGGCTGGTGGGGCCGAACCAGTATAAATCTCTGTGTTAAATCTATTTCCGTTATATCTGTCATTACTTTGTAATCTCATTTTTAAATTTATACTCAAAGCTGTAAAACACCTATTCACCCCCCTCTAGGTGTATTTAGGGACCTACAAGTGGTATCAGAGCCGTGTGCTCTGGTATTTTTTTGTGACTTAATCATCAAGAGCTTAAGATCGCGTTATGGAAGAAGGATCAACAATCACCTGGCCACCCTTGTTGAAGAATGACAACTACAACTACTGGAAAAATCGCATGAGGAATTTTCTGAGGCAGGATACACACGTATGGTATGTTGTTGAAAATGGTCCTATAAATCCTATGAAGGATGGACCGGATGGAACCACTATTCCGAAAGGAATTCTTGAAATGGACAATCATGAGGCTCAGCTTTTCTCCATGGATGATAAAGCTAAGAACATTATCAGCTGTGGCCTCGACATGAACGAGTACTATCGAGTCTCATCATGTGAGACAGCTAGAGAAATGTGGAGGTTGTTGGAGGTTACTCATGAAGGAACAAATTAAGTAAAAGAGACCAAGATCAACATGTTGGTCCGGCAGTATGAGACCTTCAAGATGAAGGAGCACGAGTCCATAAATGAGATGTACTCCAGATTTACACTCATTATAAATGGACTGAAGCTTTTGGGTAAAATCTATCCAGAAAATGAAGTTGTCCGAAAACTTCTCAGATCTCTTCCAAAGAGATGGAAGCAAAACTTACAGCTATTCAAGAGGCGAAGGACTTGAATGTGCTGAAGCTTGAAGAATTGGTGGGTTCTCTAATGACTCATGAAATTACAATGAAAATTCATGACGAAGAATAAACCACCTCCAAGAAGAAAAACTTAGCTCTTAAAGCTGAGACCTCTCATAAACCTACAGAGAGTAGCGACGATTTTGATCATGAAATGGCTCTCATAACTTGGAAGTTCAAGAAATTTCTCGCAAGCAAGCGAGATTGGAAGATTAGGAGAAATCCTACAAACCAATCACATCAGAGAAATAACAGTGATTGGAATGTAAAGGATAATCCTGATGCCTGCTATGAATGCGGTAGAACTTGGCACATTAAAAAATACTGTC
The DNA here is from genome assembly GCA_033070095.1 of Escallonia herrerae. Taxonomy (NCBI): domain Eukaryota; kingdom Viridiplantae; phylum Streptophyta; class Magnoliopsida; order Escalloniales; family Escalloniaceae; genus Escallonia; species Escallonia herrerae. The sequence continues at coordinate 7,914 of JAVXUP010001922.1, read as the reverse complement.
CCTAACTCAAGAACAAGACCGCAAGCAGCAACAGTCGAGACTTCAAAGAAAAGAAGTTCAAGTCCAGATAAGCTCTGCTGACTTGGGATGACTCTGCTGAAAGTGACAAAGAATTTAGCGAAGATGATAACGTAGCTCAACTTTGCTTCATGGCCAAAGAAGATAATCCCAAGGTAATCTCTGAAAATCATTATAATGAACTTAAGTCAGCTTTTCTCGAACTCAGTGAAAACTATGAAAAGTTAAAAGCTAAAAATGTTAATCTAAAAAATAAGGCTCGTTCTTTGATAAGTACCGTTGAAGAGTTAGAAGGCGAAAAGGAAGAGTTTCAAGAAAAGATTGAACTTTATATTTCTGAAAATACTTCTTTAGAAAATAATCTGAATGCTTCTAAGAAGGAAAACTCTATTTTGTCTTCTGAAATCCAATCTCTTCGAAGAGTAAAAGTTCCAGTTGAAAACAAATTCTTAAAATCGCAACTGGAAGATATTTCTATACAAAAAATTAATTTAGAAAAGGAGATTGGAGATCTGAATTTTACCCTTTCAAAATTTACCCAAGGAAGAGAGAATTTGGATATTCTTTTGAGAAGACAAAGATGTGATTTTGAGAAAAGTGGAATCGGATACGATCCTTCAAAGAAGCAAAAGGATTATAAAAATTTCTTTAACAAAAATTTAGCTTCGTGCTCGCCTTTCACACTCTGTACAGTACGTAAAAGGAAATGGCACTTAGTTAAAAATTGTCCTCTTAGTGCTGTCAGAATTTAGTCATTCCCTTACATTACAAAAAACAAAATGAAACAAGTTTGGGTGCCAAAATCTTGTTTATCTAATCTTCCAGGACCCAAGAAAGTGTGGGTACCTAAAGGAATGAAACCAGAATCTGTTGTAGGTATGCTTGAAAGCAAGGGTAGATTCCAACAAATGGATTCTCTACAGCGGATGTTTAAGACATATGATCGGTGATCGCTCACTTTTCTCCCATATCACTCCGAAGAATGGAGGACTTGTTACCTTCGGAGACAACTCGAATGTGAAGATCATTGGTAAAGGTAAAATTGGCACCGGTTCCATTGCTATAGATAACGTATCCTTGGTTGATGGTTTGAAGTTCAATCTGATAAGTATTCGTCAACTCATTGATAGTGGACACAAAGTTCAGTTCGAAGGCGATCAATGCCTAATCAGTCATGCCTCAGATGGAGGTACCTTGGTTGGTAAGAGAGAGATAGTAATATCTATACTTTATCTTTTGATGCATCTAACTCTTCTCTTGAAGTTTGTCTTTTTGCTCAAAATAATGATATTTGGTTGTGGCATCATAGATTAGGTCATGTTCACATGGACCTAATCAAGAAACTTCTCTCGAAAGAGCTTGTCAGAGGCCTACCAAAGTTAAGGTTTCTCAAGGATAAGGTCTGTGATGCTTGTCAATATGGTAAATAGTCAAAAACATCCTTTCAAGCCAAAAATGTTGTTTCCACTTCTCGCCCTCTTCAACTCCTTCATTTAGATCTTTTTGGCCCTACGAGAAATGCCAGCCTAGGTGGAAAATTTTATGCCTTCGTCATTGTTGATGATTTTTCAAGATACACCTGGGTCTTTTTCTAACTCATAAAGATGAAGCGTTTGAAAATTTTTTTAGTCTTGTTAAGCAGCTTCAAAATGAGAAGGAGTTGAAGCTTGTAAAAATTCGAAGTGATCATGGTGGTGAATTTGAAAAAGAGTTTATTCCTTTTTGAGTTCAAAATGGCATTTCACATGAGTTTTCTGCTCCTCGGACACCCCAACAAAATGGGATTGTAGAGAGAGAATCGTACTCTGCAAGAAATGGCCAGAACCATGCTTCATGAAAACTCTATACCAAAATATTTTTGGGCCGAAGCCGTCAGCACTTCCAGTTACGTGTTGAACATAGTACTCATCAGACCAATTCTTGATAAAACACCTTACAAATTGTTCTTAAATCGAAACCAAAAATCAATTATTTCAAGATTTTCTGTTGCAAATGCTTTATTTTGAACAATCGTGAGAACTTGGGAAAGTTTGATGCGAAATCTGACGAGAGAATATTTCTTGGTTATTCATTATAAAGTAGAGCATATAGAATCTATAACCGTAGAACTATGACAGTTGAAGAATCTATGCATATAGTATTTGAAGAGTCTAACATTGAAAAACCAAGTAAGAATGTAGGTGATGACAGTGAAGAACTCTCCCTGGACTTGAACAACAAACTTAATGTCTCTTCAACCGAGGGGGAGTGCTCAACATCCGCTCACAACAACAGTGATGAGACACAGCCACTCCCAAAAAGCTGGAGATACTCCTCAAGTCATCCACTAGAACAAGTCATAGGTAATGTGGAACGCGGAGTTACAACATGATCTACGGTAAATCTTTTTTGAGCGGATTTTGCTTTTCTTTCTCAAATAGAGCCTAAAAACATTTTAGAGGCTCTAAACGATTCTGAGTGGATTCTTGCCATGCAAGATGAATTGAATCAATTTGAGAGAAGCGGTGTTTGGTCACTAGTTCTGGCCCCTGTTCAACAAAAGGTCATTGGAACGAAGTGGGTTTTTCGAAACAAACTTGATGAAAATGGCCATATTGTTCGTAACAGGGCTAGACTAGTTGCTCAAGGATACAATCAAGTCGAAGGGGTTGATTTTGATGAAACCTTTGCCCCAATCGCTCAACTTGAGGCTATTCGAATGCTTTTGGCATTTTCATGTCATATGAACTTTACACTTTTTCAAATGGACGTGAAAAGTGCCTTCTTGAATGGGGTAATACAGGAGGAAGTATTCGTTAAACAACCTCCTGGTTTTGAAAATGAAAAATACCCTAATCATGTCTTTAAGTTGAAAAAGGCTTTGTACGGTCTTAAACAAGCTCCTCGAGCTTGGTACGATCGTCTTCGCAGCTTCCTCATTGATCATGGATTCTCTCGTGGCAAGGTCGATACTACTCTCTTTACAAAAATTTGAAATTCGCATATTTTAATAGTTCAAATATATGTTGATTACATTATTTTTGGTGTCACTAACAATGATCTATGCCAAGAGTTTGCTGAGAATATGCGCAGGGAATTTGAGATGAGCGTGATGGGAGAACTTACCTTTTTCCTTGGACTTCAAATCAAGCAGTGAAAAGAAGGAATTTTTATAAGTCAGTCTAAGTACACGCGAGAGCTTTTGAAACAGTTTGGCTTGGATAATGCTAAATCTAGAGGGACCCTTATTTCTCCTAGCGTTAATCTTGTCAAAGATGAAAATGGTAGAAATGTAGATAACAAACTTTACCGTGGCATGATTGGAAGTTTGCTCTATCTTACTACTTCTAGACCTGACATAATGTTTAGTGTATGTATTTGTGCCCATTTTCAAGCTTGTCCCAAAGAATCTCATCTTTCTACAGTTAAACGTATTTTTAAATACCTTTCTGGGACTTTAAATCTAGGACTTTGGTATTCGCAAAACTCCTCACTAGATCTAGTAGGTTTTTCGGATTCTGATTATGCGGGATGTTTTGCTGATCGCAAGAGTACTAGGGGCACTTGTCAATTCCTTGGAGATGCTTTAGTGTCCTGGCACAGTAAGAAACAAACGTCTATGGCTCTCTCCATAGCTGAGGCAGAATATGTTGTAGCTGAAAGCTGTTGTGCCCAAGTATTGTGAATGCGTCAAACTTTACGAGATTTTGGTATCTCAATAGACCATATTCCTATTATGTGCGAAAGCAGCAGTTCAATTGACATTAGTAAAAATCTTGTCCAACACTCGCGCACTAAGGACATCGATATTCGTCACCACTTTCTCCGAGACAATGTTCAGAAAGGATTAATTGAACTCAAGAAAGTTAGCTCTGAAGATCAGCTCGCAGATATCTTTACAAAACCCTTAGCTGAATCCTCTTTCTGTTCTCTTCATTGTCGTTTAGGGATGTGTGATCTTAGCTAATTTTTTTTCTTTTCCCAAAATCTTTCTCTTTGACTGTTCAGCTCTGTTCCTTCGTCGCTTCAAAAGTCATTTTTTTTCTTTTCCTTGGTCTCTGACAACTTTTAGTGGACTAAAAGTTTTTCAGTCGACTAAAAGTTCTTAAGTCGACTAAAAGTCAATTTTTTGTCAACTAAAAGCTCTCTTTCAGTCGACTCAAACTTTTTCAGTCGACTGAAAGTCATGTTTCAGTCGACTAAAAGTTCGTTGCCTTTATATAGCCCCCCTTTTTTCAGTTTAACTTTTCACTGTTCCTTTTTCACTGTTTGTCTTTCATTTTCACAGACTCTTACTCTTCTTCTCTCTCTAGTCCACCTGTCACTCCAAGGACCCACATGGACTCCAATCCACGCCCTCGTAGTCAGCGTCGTCTTGTCATTGACTCTGACGATGAATCTGACGTGGCTCCTACCTCTACTATTGCTTCACTTGCTGCTGTTGCTCCACCATTGCCATCCTCCCGCCACCGCACTCGTCAAACATCAACTGCTGCTCCCCGTCCATCGTCCTCTGCACCTGTCCCTCCGTTGTCTGCTGCTCCGTCATCTTCAGGTACTATTGTTCCTACTCCTCCTCCTTCTCCTCCACCTGTTGCCTCTTCTTCATCTGCTTCTCCACCAACTTGTCCACCCCTTACTTGCCCCTATATTTCCCCTACCGATATACTTCACATTCCCCATTTCTTTCCGTCTTTCGACGACCAAATCACCTACTATACAAATTTCGTAAATCGGGAGGTCGTCCAAGTGATATCAATCTAATGACTCAACTTGGTCTTACAGGCCTTTTTGAGCGAATGGGTTGTCTCTCCATTCTCTCTCCACCTTCTATTTATTACCCTGCTCATGTTCGCATGTTCTACTCCAACATGTATTTTACCGCTTAATCACCTTCCTTTTTGACCGCATATGTGAATGGGGTCCACATCCATCTCGATGCCACTACCTTAGCCCACATACTCGGTTTTACCAATCAATCCTCTACCCTTGTTTTCACCGCAAACACATGGTGTACCACCAGTTCCTTTACTCCCCTCCAACAAACACTAACTCTTTTAGGCAACCCATCCATTTCTCGACCCCGTAAACCTAGTCTAGGTGACATTTCTCCTCTTCATCGTGTCCTCCATCTTATTCTTTGTTATAATCTCTCGGCCCGTTCCGGCTCATATGCTACTTTTTCTTATTTAGACATCATTCTTCTCACCCACTTCATTCGGGGTTCTCACTTAAACATTGCGGGCATTATCATGCTCGTAATGAATGCCTGAAAAACCAAATCATCTGTTAATCTTCCTTTTGGACTCCTGTTAATTCGTGTTTTTGAAAATTTTCATGTCCCTTTGCCTACCTCTAACTCAGAATGTATCTCTCTTCCGAGTCACCATGTTCTTGACGAAACTTCTCTTTGTCGTGCCAGTTTTGCCATTCGCTCTGATCTCACCTCCAACACTGTCCTTCTTGAGCGCATCACTGTTACCGACCCTTCCCACACCCAGTCTGTTCTGGCCCCCGCTCCTGCTTTTACTCCTGTTCCCTCCCCTGCTCCTGTAATTCCCTCAGCCGCACCTTCTGCTCCTTCCCCTTCTATTTCACCACCACCACCTCCTTCCACTCAGTTCATACCCCCTGCACCTACTGACCCATCTAGCTCTATCCCTTTCCCTCCTTCTGACCCTTCCTCCTCGGTCCCACAACTATCTAACCCTCCTCACCCTTCTGATCCTTTCTTTAGTAGTCCGCTTAACGACTTCTCAAATCTTAATTTTGATGAGTTCCTCTCTTCTAACAACTCCGACCTCTCTGAAACTCTTTCTCGTCTCTCTACTTCGATTCAGTTACTACTTGAATCACAAACCACCCTTGCTGCTTCTGTTGCAGCTAACCACACTGTTCTCCTTCATGAGCTTGCTGCCCTTCAGCAGTCGGTTCAACACTCCTCTGCCCAGCTTCTTTCGAACCAAATTGACTTTCACAACCTTCTTAATGACCTTACCGCTAACCTTTCCTCTCTCCCTCTAAATCATACTCCCCTCCTGGAAAGTTTGACTCGGATGCAGCATGATCTTCATCGCCAGCAGGAAGCTGCCATTCAGGCTCATCGTCGCCAGGCTTATCTCACCACGAGCATTTTGACCGAACAAAATCCTTACCTGGCTCATCAGATCTTTGATCAGGCCCATGGCTTTAGGGTGACTCATCCGGATATCTTTCCTTCTCGACACACTAGCACCGACGGGGAAGAATGGTTCTTTAACCCGCATCTCCCATACAACCATTCGTCGCCGCTCTCTTCTCGTGTCGTCGAAGTCATTGAAGTCCCCACAACCGCTCCACCGCCTGCTGATCCCTCCTTTTCTGTGTAAGGTGCTCGTCGATCTGCTCTGTCTCCCGCTGATCCCTCCTCCTCTGCCCAGGGTGCTCGCCGCCGTCGGCCTTAGCATTTTTTTATTCTTTTGCTTGTTGCACTAGCTGCCCCTCTTTTTGATTTGACAAAGGGGGAGAACGAGTACTAATTGATCATTCTTTGTATGCATCTTTATTAATTCTTTTGTTAAATATTATAAGATGCTCTTTAAGTTATTCCTTGTGTGAATGTTTAACTAATTAAGGGGGAGTATGTCTTTATAATGTTAGAACTAATATTGTCATCATCAAAAAGGGGGAGATTGTTGACTTATTGATTTTGATGATTCCAGACTTATTATCTCTAACATTAATCTGACAACATTATTAAGATAAACATTTCAGGATTTATCTTAATCAAACAAAGACGAGATCTTGACATGGACAAAGCTTGAACCTGGACTTGGACTCGGGATTTAAAGACTTGGACTACATTGAAGATGCGAGAACCTGAAGTCTATTTTTCCTTGTTAGCATTTCTAAGTCTTTCTTAAAAGATCTGACAGAAATTCTAGTAAAGAGCCAAATATTTAGTCGAAGACAAATGCTTTAGTCGAAGACAAATGTTTTAGTCGAAGCCAAAACTTTTAGTCGAAGTCAAAATATTTTAGTCGAAGTCAAAATATTTTAGTCAAAGTCAAATATTTTAGTCGAAGTCAAATCTTTTAGTCGAAGCCAAATGTTTTAGTCGAAGCCAAAACTTTTAGTCGAAGCCAAAACTTTTAGTCAAAGTCAAATGTTTTAGTCGAAGTCAAAATGTTTTAGTCGAAGCCAAAAGTTTTAGTCGAAGCCAAGACTTATAGTCGAAGTCAAATGTTTTAGTCGAAGTCAAAATTTTCAGTCGAAGCCAAATCTTTTAGTCGAAGCAAAACTTTTAGTCAACTCATTCTCTTGTTTTAGTCGAATCCTTCTTTTTTGGGCTTTCCCTTCCTAACGGTTCACTTCTGTTACTTGTATAAAAAGGGGTCCTCGAGAGCATTTTATATCTCTCTCGCGCGGATTATTTTTCTCTTAAAAAAACTCTCTCATCTTGATCTTTTATTCTCATCTATTCTCTATTGAGTGAGTTCACCTTTGAGATAGTTCTTTGTAAGCTTCTTGGTTTGGTTCTTGAAAGAATATAGATCTTCCCACCTAAGAAGGCTTAGTCTTAGTTTTCATTGTAACATCTGCTCAAGAAGGAGTTTGTTTGTTGTATTCAAATTGTAAATCTCTTTTCATTTGTAAACTATTGGAAACCTTGGAAGGGTTTTGGAAATTGTACTGTGGTTTGAGCTAGCACCCGAAGCTAGCTGGTTTAGTGAAAGGCTCGAGTAGGTCTCCCTTGTGTGGAGTGCTCGAGGACTAGACGTAGGCTGGTGGGGCCAAACCAGTATAAATCTCTGTGTTAAATCTATTTCTGTTATATCTGTCATTACTTTGTAATCTCATTTTAAATTTATACCCAAAGCTGTAAAACACCTATTCACCCCCCTCTAGGTGTATTTAGGGACCTACATAGCCGGATAC
>JAVXUP010001921.1:12500-176975 GCA_033070095.1 Escallonia herrerae | reverse complement strand
ATGGCTTTAAGGTTGTGAGCCCATCCCGTAGTTGATTGTGCCGGCGATGGCTTTAAGGTTATGAGCCCATCCAGCAGTTGATTGTGTGGATGGCTTTAAGGTTGTGAGCCCCATCCCGCAGTTGATTGTGCCTGTGGCTTTAAGGTTGTGAGCCCATCCTGCAGTTGATTGTGCCGGCGATGGCTTTAAGGTTGTGAGCCCATCCCCCAGTTGGTTGTTACCGCCGATGGCTTTAAGGTTGTGAGCCCATGCAGTTGATTGTGCCTGCGATGGATTTAAGGTTGTGAGCCCATCTTGTAGCGAGGGGTCCTCATGCCGGAGCACTACGAACGGAGCCCCCGAAAGCATGTAACATGCTTGTGGGGCATGGGCGCGATGCCAACGGCATTAGACAATACCTGGTGCCATGGGCACATGTCATGAAAATGGCGCACGGGCGCGACGACGAACGTTGCGGAGCAATACCTGGTACCGGGGCACATGTTATGAAAATGGAGCACGGGCGCTACGACGAATGTAGCGGAGCAATACTTGGTGCCGGGCACATGCTATGGAATGGCGCATGGGCGCAGCGACGAACGTCGCAAAGATATACTTGGTGCCGGGGGCACGTATCATGAGAATGGCGCACGGGCCCAGCGACGAACGTCGCGGATCAATACTTGGTGCCGGAGGCACGTATCATGACAATGGCGCACAGGCGCGGCGACAAACGTCGCGGAGTCGGCACACGGGCACACGTCGGGTGTCCTGAAGACCGTGTGTGAGCTGAGTGTACCTGTCATAAAAAGATAATGAATGCAACATGTAGTAATGACAAAGTCAGGAGTGATGGTATGCGGTCGTCGACGACTTGTCATTCGGTGGTAGTGCGCGACTTTGGGCTATGGGCATCACAGGAGCGGTATGCGGTCATGGATGATGGTCATCGTGAGCTTGATGCACGATGGACGTCATGAGGTTAATGCAGGACGGACGTCGTGAGGTTGGTGTACGGACGTCGTGAGGTTGGTGTACGAACGTCCCAAAACATCGTGGAGGTGCAAAGACTCAAGAAAATAAATGCGCGCGGGAGGGGAGGCCATAGGCCAAAATTGGGGGAAGGCCAAGGCCACCTCCCCTGGCGAGGCCGAGGCTGACCCCTTGGGAAGACTGAGGCTGACCCCTTGGGAAGGCCGAGGCCGACCCTAGGGGGTGGCCAAGGCCACTCCCCCCTTTGGTGAACTTCGGGCACGCCGACAGTTGGTTTCTTGATGAGCAACGATGAATCCGAAAGTTGTGTTATGACTAGTGCGTCGACACGAGTCGTATCTATGTGACGATCAAGATGTCAAAATTATGTACGAAGCGTACAAAGCAAAAAAAGTGCGAAAAGGAGTATGCGCGAATGGAGGGAACCACCGGGGAAAGTGGCAGAGGCCAACCCCTCTTGGAGGCCGAGGCTGACCCCCTAGGGTGGCCAAGGCCAAATGGTCTTCTTCCATTTTTGGAGCCCAAGGCCACTTCCCTTTTGGCAAACTTCGGGCACGCCGACGGTATGTGTTTTGATGAGCGATGACAAATCCAGAAGTTGTGTCGTGACGAGCGTGTTGCCAAGAATCGTACCCACATGACGAACAAAGTGCCAAAGTCACATAAAGAGCGTACGGAGCGAACAAAGTACAAAAGGAACTTTACGCGCAAAGTGAAGAACCGGGGGGAAGGCCAAGGCCAACCCCCCATGGGAGGCCGAGGCTGACCCCATGGTCTTGGGGGAGGCCGAGGCTGACCCCATGGGGTTGGCCAAGGCCTTTGCCCCTTGACCCCGTCACTCCGGTTGCGCCGTCAGTCAAAGTTTTTGGTGAAAAGGTGTTCGGGTGGTCTTGGTGCGATGGTCGTGCTACCGTGGGTCACGCTAACGCGAAATAAGTTGTCTAAGTCACGCACAAGGCGCGCGCAAGCGAAAAATGCGTGCGCGGAGTGAAAAATGTACGTGACTTGAGCGTGCGTGCGCTGACTGGTTCGATGCGTTGGAAGTTTGACCGTTGAATCTGTCGACGTGTTTGCGCGAAGCGGGACCCCTAGTGGGCCCTTGGGTATGACCAGAATGGGTTGGGAACATAAGCCCCCTGTGTGTGGTGTGCGCGGAGGGGCAACCCGAGCGGGCGCCGCACGCATAAACGTTGGTCTTAAAAAAAAAGTGCCGGTGTCGAATCTTGAGGAACGGGCGCGATAGTAACGAAAGACGTGGGGGAGCGGAGGTTTCCTTGAAATTTAAATTTTTTTTTTTTTTGCGAAGAAAAAGCGTTAGCGCGAATAAAGTAATAGCGGTATCGAGCGAAAAAAAGCAGAGCGACGAAAATGGAGTATGCGTATCCGTTAGTGTTGGCGTGAAAAGAAAGGTAGCGCAAAAAATAGAATTTATCCGGAAGTGGGTTTTCGCAAAAAAAATTATTAGTGGTAAAATTAATTACGTAAAAGTTGTAGCGTTAATCCCGACGAAGATAGCGCAAAAAAATACTTAAGCTAGCGCGAAAATGGGTAGCGGTTTGAAAAAAGAGTTGTTGGGAGTTTTGGGGGAAAGTTTGAGATTGAATTTTGAATGAAAAAAAGGGGGAAGTTTTGGGGGAAAGGTTAAGACTTGTGGGAGAAGAAGGGGGGAAGTTGGGAAGTCTTGCATTTTCAAGACTTTAGAGAAAGAGAGGGAGATTTACACTTAGAAGAAAAAGGAGAGAAGAGAGGAAGAGAAAGAAAAGAAGAAGAAGGAGAAGAGGAAGGCTTGAAGACCCACATGAGATTGAGGACTTCACAAGAGGCCAAGAGGATGCAAGGAGGTAAGAGAGGAGGAGCAAGTGGGGGAAGGGGGAGGGGGGCACGGTGGAATGGGGCTTGGAAGGAGGGCCAAGGCCACGGATGGCCGAGGCCGACCAAGGCCGTGAGGTCGAGGCTGACCTTGGCCATCCGGCCGAGGCCGAGATGGGGGAAGAGAGAGGGGGAGGGGAGGGGGGAGAAAGGAAGGGGGAAGGAAATAAGAGAGGAAGGAAGGGGAAGGGAGAGGGAAAGGGAAAAGAGAACAGGGGAAGGGGAGGGGTGGCCTCGGCCGAGGCAGAGGGTGGTGTTGGCGCGGGCGGGGAAGGAGGGAGGGGAAGGGGAGAGGGGGGAGGAAGAGGAAAAGGGAAAGGGAAAGAGAAAGAGGGAGGGAAAGAGGGGAGAGGGAGAGGGAAGAAAAAAGGAAGGAGAGAGAACGGCGGGCTGAGGCCGAGGCCTATCGGGTGCATGGCGTACGCGGTGATGGCTTGTCCAATGCGAGGGAAGATGTTGGAGGATTGCCCAAAAAGACGAGGAAGAAGCAGAGCGCGCGACGTCGCGGTGGAGCGAGCGGGCGATCAAGGGCGTCGCGTGGCGACATGTTTCGGGATGATGAGGCTGGGCCGGTGGAGATGTCGGGGGTGCTGTTGAGCTTTGATAGTGGAGCGAAGAGCTTTGATCCAGTACCAAGTCAAAGCAATGTGTTGTTGACGGCAAAGAGAGCGGTGTTCGGTTGCCCGCCGAAGGAGCTATGGCAAGAGCTGAGTCAGCGAGTGGCTACGTATGTGTTTCTATGGGGGTGGAGTGCTTCGTCGATGGCGGTGAGTCCAATGGTTCCCTCTCCGTATGTCCGCACGCCGAGTGGGGAGGTTGCCCCGGTGATGTCGCCGAGGTATGTGCCGGGTTTGTTGGCGAAGCGACGAGATATACCATGGTTGCCTATGATGTTCAAGGGCCACAACACTTTGCCAGTGGGGTGGAACTTTTGGTGTATGTACATGCTAGAGCGTTCGGCTTAGGTGGAGAGGTTGGAGGCGTTGGGATTGGTAGCTGCGATAGAGGCGACGTTCAAGGTGATTGATCCAGTCAGAGATCTTAAGGGCTTGACATTGTTGCTTTCTAGGTGGAGCTCACAGACTCATACATTTATCATGAAGTTTTGGGAGATTAAGCTAACACTTCTTGACGTGATGATGTTGACCGGGTTGCTGATGCACGGGACGGAGGATGCTTGTGCATTGCAGTTGACGGCGCCGGAATGGTTGATTGTGAAGAGGCTGCAGGGGGTTGCGAGGGAGATAAAGAGCCATCGTAAGGGGACGTATAGCGGGTGGATCAAGCACTTCTATGGTACGACGACCGTACTACCTGGGCAGAAGTCGGTATCGGAGAGCAGCTTTCGCATGGGTCCTTACTACAAGGATGATTGATATGAGCTGGCGGGTTTCCTCGCCATGTTCTTGTCGAGGTATGCACTTCGATTGTCTTTGTTTCAGCATTTCTTACATGTTGTGCTTTAATTGCTTTTGTATGCGTTGTAGCCGAGTCTTATACTTAGAGAAAAATATATGCTTTGAAAAAAATTTGACGTAGTCATAATGCCATGCCTCGCATTTTATTATCTAAACAGGGTTGGGTAGTCATAATAGATGTTGTATGTTCTATACCTGTAGGTTTGTATTGGAGGGTATGCCGGAGGATGGCGTTTCCATGAGGGTGTTCAAATTGGCCGTCCGGATGGCTGGGGGCGATGGAGTTAGGTTGGCCCCTATTTACTTAGGCACGTTGTACTCGCGTCTGGATCAGTTTTCCAATGACGTGCAGAGGTCGTATGGACGCTATCAGGTGGCAACATACGTAGATTGGATGTTGTTACAGCGGTATCTATTCGAGATCTATGTGGATTACCGGCCTATGGGGTTTCCTCTGGTACATCCATCGTCGAGGACGACTATAGTGACGCGGCCGGGCAGGTCGCGTGAAGTATCAGCCTGGTACGCGGGTGGCTGGGTATATGCTTGGGCGGGCGGGAAGAACCCGGGTGTGAGTTGGCGGACATATTTGACGATCGAGATGAGTGCATTCCTCATCCGTATACCGACATGCATAGTTCGTATGGTATTCCTCCATGGCTTGGTCTGCAGGACAGTATTGTGCTACTGCATAGTCGAGATGAGTTGACAGACATGGCGGTGGCCTTACTATTGGCATATTTTTCGGGGTGGCTTCCCGTATTGACTGATGACGGCGGGAAGCCGGCTATTAACCGGTATTACATGGCGAGGTATAACCCCGACCGTCGATCCATGAGTTTCGGTTATGATTTGGAGCCCCCATGTGGCTATGCTAGGCCTTGGGATGTGAGGAATGCCTTTCGGTATACGATCCTAGAGGAGGCACGAAGGTGGCCAGTACCGATAGAGGAGTGGAGGAGGCCCGGGACGTTGTTGACGGGGGTGATGACAATCGAGTATGCGCGATAGTGGGCGTGAGTGCGGTCGACGTGGTCAGTGTGGATGTCCCAGGTGCCGTCTGACAGGTAGCAGGTCGACGTCTTTGCTGGTGACAGAGGACTGGAGCTGATATCAGAACAGGTTGCGAAGCAGTTAGGCATGTCAATATTATTTACAGGTGTATCAGATTTGCCGGTGCCAGCACGTGCGTCGGGGGTGCCGGGTGCCGGCAAGGGTCCTATTTCATCATTGAGAGTGGGTATGATGGAGAGTGCACTGTAGGCAGGCGCGGGTTCATCGGTAGGGGGTAGACACAGGCTGAAGAGGCCGCGGGAGGTGCTTGAGGAGTTGAACTCTGAGGTTAGGGCTACTGACTGTTTTCGTTACACAGTTGCTGATTATCATGTGGAGTGTGCTCTAAGCTTTTTCTCTTGTTCTCTTTTTTTTTTTACAGGGACTTGATGATGCGGAGGATACCAATGATGTAGAGTCTGACGATATGGTGGGGTATGCTGAGGTCGTCATTGACGATACTGGGGGAATGGATGCTGAGGAAGCCGAGGAGATAGATGTTGAGGCGACCGATGAGGTCGAGGAGATGGATGCTGAGGCGGCCGATGAGTGTGAGCCGATGAATAGTACGGCCGTTGAGGAAGCCACGACGGCGGAGCAGGCAGTAGCCTACATTGTGGAGCCGGTCGAGCAGGCCAGTAGTTCGAGTCCGTCGCCGGTCTTAGTTGAGGAGGTGTTCGGTGGCCCGATGGGTCATACGTTCGAGGTGGATGATTGGTGGACCAGTAGAGAGCCAGATGTTCCGATGGGAACACACGATGGGTCGCGAGCTACACATGGGATGGTTAGAGACTCCTTGCCGCGACAGGAGGTACCTGGTTCGTATGTTATGGAGCCTGTGGTGGATACATTGTCAGGGTCAGCCGTAGATGTGGGTGATGCTCTGTTGACGATGCATGCTGCTACCGTTGGCGTGCGGTCAGCGGGTGATGGGGTGACAGGGACGGGTGATGCTAGTGGCGGGTCTTCAGTCGGATAGGTGGATGGTGCACCGTGGGAGGGTGTCGGATTGTCTGATTCGGTAGTCCGTCGATTGGAAATGATTAGGGCGACACAGCCGCAGACGTTTTTTTAGGCCTAGGACCATGCGTGGCGCAGCATTGACGAGGGCATTGCACACTGCACTCGTGGATTGGTTGGCGACACTTGGTGCGGTGCCAGCCTCAGCTTGGACTTTGGAGGTTATATCTGATTTTATGTCGGAGCTTGAGCCTTTTGTATCTTTTGGCTTCCAGTTGGAGTGGTTGGCCGATTCTATTAGAGCGAGGGGACAGAGTGTCGAGGCTGTGGCTGGACTGACCGCTATAGGGGCTCAGGAGGTGGTTTGGCAGGGTCGTAGGCGAGTGCTTGATGCAGCATTGACAGATGTGACTCGGGAGGTGGCCGAGTTGCCGGTCCGACTTGCCGAGGAGGAGGCCCGACAGACAGAGATAGAAAGACAGTGGGCCGAGTTGGATGATAGATGGTCTGACTTACAGATGCAACGACGGACACTTCTGATTCTGTTGGTGCATTGCTTATTTCTTTACAGTAGATGTTGTGTACTTTGTATTTTTTTTGTTTTTATATGTCGTTGGTCCGTAGTGGCCTGCAAACCTGTGATCTGTATGCATTTGGTGATATTGAACTGGCAGTCATATGGTTATTTTGTACATGTGTTTGTTGTGCAATGAGGCTTAGCTATTGATTGTATTTCTGGCATGTGGTGTCTTTCCGTTGTGGTTCCCCCCTCCCCGCCCATAGCAAGCGACTTAGTGAACGATGTGTAAATGAAAGAGTGCATTACATACAATAATTGAGCCGAGTAAATGATCTTTGCATTGATAGTAGTTAGGCCAAAATGCCATTACATGAGTAAAGTAAGCACTTGTAATAGTCAGCAAAAGTTACAAGTCATAAACAGGTGTGCATATACAAAAAAAGTTTTGTGTGTAAATGTTCTAAGCTTTTGGCTGGCGAGGCTGGGGGAACAAGCCGCAGTTGGTTATGCATAATAATTCTTCAAATAGCAGCCGTTGATAGGTGCCATGATTTGTCCATCTTCCGTGTTGAGCAGGAGGTAGGAGCCGTTATCTCTGGCTTCATGTACTTGAAGTGGTCATTCCCAATTCGGTGTGAACTTGGGGGCTGACATGTTGGCGTGTACATGTTTGGCGGCCTGGAGAACAAGGTCGCCCTCGACGAATGTCCATTCCTTCACAGTCTTTCCATATGCCTTAGTGAGTTGTTCGTGGTACTTCTTCATACGGCGTAAGGCATTGGCTCTTCTTTCATCAAGTCCTTCGGTCATTTTGGTTTCTTCCTCCCCAAGCCCACTGCTTAGGGAGAGTCTGGTTGATGCGACTGCAATCTTGGCTGGGACCACACACTCATCCCCGTAGACTAGGGAAAAGGGTGTGGCCTTTGTTGCTGTGTGCTTGGAGGTTCTACAAGCCCAAAGTGCAAGGCTTTTTTCCGACCATGAACCACTCGCATCATGGACTATTCGTGACAATACCCGCAGTAAGGTCTTGTTAGAAGCTTCGGCTTAAACATTCCCTTGTGGGTAGTAGGGGTGGATGTAGCGTGGTTGATGTTGTATCCTTCCATGAAAGCTCGGACATCCCTATTGATGAATGGCGTGCCGTTGTCAGATATGATACACCGGGGGATACCAAAGCGACAAACCATGTGATCACGCAAGAAGTTGGCAACGGCGCCTCCCGTGACTCGTTGTAGAGGTATGGCTATGACCCACTTTGTGAAACATTCTGTTGCAACCATAATCCAAGCGTGGCCTCGTGATATGGGGTGGATGTGGCCTATGAGGTCGAGAGCCCAAGAGTGAAATGGCCATGGGGCCAAGATCATGTAGAGGTCGGACGCCGGTGTGTGCATTCTGTCAGCGTGTCTCTGGCAAGGTTGGCAGTGTTAGATATGAGAGATCGCGTCAAATTCCATAGTCGGCCAGTAGTACCCTAACCTTAGCAACTCCGCATACAGCTTTTGAGAGCCATGATGCTTACCATAATCACGATTGTGCACTTCGTTAATCACCTCGACTGCTTGGGAACCCTGCAAGCATCGCAGGGTGCGTCCCGAAATTCCCTTGCGAAATAACTCTCCTTCCATCACGAAATATTTGACCGACTTACATTTGATAGATAGTGCTAAGCTGCGGTCAGGTGGTAGGACTCCGTGGGATATGTACTGGATGAAAGGTTGGCGCCAGTCACCTTCGACGTCAATGACAAGAGCTTCCACATTGTCCGGTGCATACAAGCACTCAGGACAGTCCCTTTGTATAGCTGAGGCATCCTTGGCCATGGATGGCCAATAGAGGCCCATACGCTGGAGGCGACGGTATAGAGGGGGACCGTCGAGGCCACAACGATTTTGATGGCCAAGTCTGAGCTTATGCTTCATTTCTTCCGGCGCCAAACATCTAGCGACAGTGCTCCCAGGGCATCGCTTGTACAAGACATCCCCTAACATTAAGTAGTCTGTGAGAGTAGATGCGAATGCAAGGGATGGTGCTTTAAGTTGTTTGATGATCGGCTGCCTCCAATCAGCGACGGTAGTGTCCCTCGGGATCAAGTTCATGGCTATGCAAGGTTTGGTCCTCTTGATGATGGTTAGCATTCGTTGTTCACCGTCGACTTCTATCATTGACGCGATTGTGGCCAAGCTGTCTGCATGTCTATTGTGGCACCTGTTGTGATGTTCATATTGTACATGGCCAAATCTTGCTTCCAAGTGTTGAACCAAGGCACGATAAGGTGCCAAGGTGGGCTCCTTGACTGCGAACTCCCTATCAGTCTGCTTCATGATGAAGTTCGCGTCTCCTTTCATGCATACTCACTTAGCCCCAATGCTGGTAGTCAACATGAGGCCAATGACAAGTGCCTCATACTCGACTTTATTCTTAGATACCGGGAATGCAAGCTTGAATGATAGGGATGTGGTAACACCCTCTGGATTGTGAAGGACTACTCTGGCACCCCCTTGCCAGAAGGGAGCTCCATTGGGGCCTTTGGTGTTGGCTGCGTCGTAGAACTCGAGCGTCCATAGTTCATCGATGTCGAAGATCAGGGCCGTCTCCTCCCCAAGCAATTGGTCTAAGGTCGGTTCATATTGTTGGCGTGGGAAGAATGCCAAGAGGTCTGCAAGTGCTTGGCTCCGTAGAGCTGTAGGATTCTTGATAGAGAAGCCAAACTCGACCAACAGTAGCAACCAATGGGTAAGTCGACTAGACAGGGCAGGGCGTGTGAGCATGTATCGGAGTGGATCAGCCTTGGTGACAAGTGTGATCTGGTGCGGCAAGAAGTAGTGTCTAAATTTCTGTGAGGCGTAGACCAAGGCTAAGCAGTGCTTCTCAAGCTCAGAGTAATTGGCTTCGGGGCCCCTTATAGATCGACTAAGATAATAAACTGGGCGCTCCACTCCATTCACCTCTTGGGCAAGCAATGACCCTATGGACCTGGGCGTGGTCAAGTATAGCAAGATAGGGATACCTTGTTATGGCATGACCATGGTCTGCGGTGACATGAGGACAGCCTTGATCCGTTCAAATGCTTGTTGTTGGGGCACACCCTAACTCCATGGTGCGCTCTTGCGTGTCAAATGCTGGAAGGGTGTGATAAGTTCGGCCAAGGGAGGGATGAATCGGTGGAGATAAGAAACCTTGCCGAGGAAGCTCTTCAACTGTTTGGTGCTCTTGGGAGGGGGCATCTCTTGGATGGAGGCGGCCTTAGAAAGGTCAACGTAGATGCCCTGTCGACTGACTAAAAAGCCAAGGAATTTGCCGAATGAGACTCCAAAGGCACATTTCAATGGATTCATTCGCATGTTGTATTGTCGACAACGATCGAATACTGCTCGAAGGTCCGTGAGATGATCACTTTCCTTTTTGGACTTGATGATAAGATCGTCAACGTAGTCCTCTACTGTGCGGTGGATCATGTCGTGGAAGATTTCTGTCATTACTCTTTGATACATTCCACCCCCGTTCTTAAGGTCGAAGGGCATGGCTTTTCAACAAAAGTTACCCATAGGAGTGCGGAAGGCTGTCTTGGCACAGTCGTCGGGGTTTATCCAAATTTGATTGCAGCCCACGAAACCATCCATAAAAGATAAGGTTTCGTGTCTGGCAGCTGCCTCTGTAAGCATGTCGATGTTGGGCAATGGGAACTCGTCTTTAGGGCATGCCTTGTTCAAGTCCCGAAAGTCAATACAAACACGGACTTGACCGTTCTTCTTTTGCACAGGGACAACATTAGCTAACCAGATAGGATGAGTGATGGGCTCAATGAAGCCAGCTTGTAGAAGTCATTCAATCTCTTGCTTGATCTTCAATTCGAGCTCAGGACGGAAGGACCATGGATGTTGTCGGACAGGGCTGAACCCGGTAGCAATGTTGAGATGGTG
This sequence comes from Escallonia herrerae, assembly GCA_033070095.1. Lineage (NCBI taxonomy): Eukaryota > Viridiplantae > Streptophyta > Magnoliopsida > Escalloniales > Escalloniaceae > Escallonia > Escallonia herrerae. The sequence continues at coordinate 166,257 of JAVXUP010001921.1, read as the reverse complement.
CGTCACCAAGGCGGGATCTAATCTAGGCATCTTGTTGTAACTCCATGCCAATACATCACGATATTTGTGAAGGAGGGTAACCAATTCCTCTCTTCGGCCAGGGGTGAGTTTTATGCATATGTATGTCAGTCACGGTTCCTTGCCCAGGTCAGCCAGGTTGATTTCTTCAAGATCTTCAGCCTGCAGTCTAGGGCTGTCTTCGTAACAAGGCGGTGCAGCGCCCAGGGTAAGTTCAAGGTCTGGCGGGCAATGCTCGGCCGCGCAACACCATTCAGTTTCCTTGGGTGGGTCAGGGCCGGGGGGTCAGATGACGGACCACCTGAAGCCCCTGCACACCGTCATAGTTGGTAGATAACTTTGTCGTCTTTGATGATGCGTTGGAAGGTTGGCTCGGCCTTTTGCTTCTTGGACTTGGGGATGAAGGGGGGGTTTGGTCATGGCAGCAAGCAGAGGCATTAAGGTTGATCCCTTGTCCTTGGTATTTCTCTTGGTCTCGGACTTGGAAGGCTTGTTTCCACACAGCTCATCCCAATTTGGCAACTTGGTGGAATGTATATGAGTCGCATTCTCACCTTCCTCGACAAGTTCACTGAAGAAAGAGGCCTCAGCGAAGTAAGATTCGGCACATTCGAAGGGGGCTTTGGTTACGGGGATCATCATTGCTACCTCATGTCCCGCAGGATCGGCCACCAATTTCACACACTGGTGGTACATTGAGGGAACGGCCTTGTTGACATGAATCCAAGGTCGGCCAAGTGAGAGGTGGAAGGAAGACTCGATGTCTATCACGTGAAAAGTAGTGTCGTGATAGACAGTTCTGACCATGAGGTCGACAGTGATATAGCCAAGAGTGGACTGGGGCCTTGCCCCAAGCCAGTAATCTTGATTTGGTCACGAACGATCTTTCTTGGGGGATGCCAGCTCGTTGCAAGGTGATGAGTGGTATGATGTTGATTGAGGCGCCGCAGTCTACTAAGGCGCGGCGGAAGCCTGTGCCATTAACAGTGCATTCGAGGTATAATGGTCAATTGTGGTGTTCAATCAGTGGTGAGTCCTCATCTGAGAATATGAATACGGTAGAAGGGACATGTCTGAGTTCGGCTTGGGCAACAAAACATTCAGGACCGAGGCCAGTTTGAGAGGTAAGTCCGTACCGCAGGTGAAAACCCCATTTCATCAAAAAAGCTTTTGATTTTTGACATTTTTTCGACTGAGGATGGTGGCTGAAGAGCGGAAGGTACACAAGGTGTGACCATAGGAAAGACCCCGTAGGAGCTTCAAGGATGAGAGACTCGATGTGGTCAGTAGCGGCCATGAGCACTTGATGCTCCCGATTGTTGTTACCATGGTGTGGGTAAGGATCCTTATGCACATCATTGTTCTTACGTAGATGTAGGTCGCCTTACGTGACCTTCTTTGCAAAGACAGTTTGCAACGCATTGCAGTTTTTAAGAGAATGGCCAATGGCTTGATGGAAAGGACAGTAATTAGGCCTGGTCCTCTTTTCGTCCATGATGTTGTCTGCAATGGTGGCAATGAGAAATTTTTGTCATGTGCCACCCATTCTGCCAAGAGTTCCATCACTGTATTCAGATCACATGGATAGTCGGGTGCAAGCCCCTGTTGCCTTTGCTTGTCGGGGCATCGGTCCTCATCTGGGAAGTGACGCTTGAAGCCAGTGTAGTTGTTGCTGTTGTTGTTGTTGGTGTTGTTGTTGTTACACTGAGTGGTGGGTGTGTCTGTCGAAGCCAGTAGTGCATTTTGCAGTCGAGGCTTCCACTGCTTGACCGGACCAACCATCTCGTAAGTACGGCGGGTTGTTTCTTTGAGGTGTCCCCATGACCTCAATTGTAGGTTCTCAATATGCACCCGGTAGATGTTAGTCATATTTTTAATGCATATGGGAACCAATGTTTCATCCTTGCTAAAGTCCGTGCACTCAAGGCATTTGAGATGGAAGCGATGCACGTACTTATTCAAGTCTTCCCCTTGGTTCTGGCGAATGCCAGCAATGTCAACAATAGTCACGCGTTCGGCCTCATAATGGAACTTGTCTAAGAACAAATGGACCATGTCGTTCCATGCGTGGACAGTCCCCGCAGGGATTTGGTGATACCAAGTGTAAGCCAAGCCTGTAAGGACTTGTGGAATTCCCTCAACTTCAAGCTGTCTCCCGGACCATACTGCTCCAATAAGCCTGCAAATCTCGTCAAATGCTCACGGGCGTTGCCCTAGTGTCAGTTGAAGAGCACAAACGCTGGTTGTTTGTACTTTGGGGGATAGGGTATGGTGGCAATATCATTGGCATATGGGGCATGGCCTGTCATGTGGGCAGAAGGATTAGGTGTAGAATTTTGTGATAAACGGTGGATGAGTGCATTAAAGTCTAACTTGGAGACCTAGTTGGGAGACGGGTCGTCATGGACGGTCAAAGGGTGGTGGCTAGCTGGAATGTCGCGAGCCCCCGAGCCCCAGAAGGAGCAACTTGATGGGCAGGTGCAACGGAGATAGGGGTTTGTGGTGGGAGTTGTATATGGGCATGGTTGGGTGGGTGAGACATGTCCACTACCTGGCCGGTGGTTTGACGTTGTTCAGTTAGGTAAGGGTTCGGCTCCATCTCAATGGAGTCATGGGTTTTGGGTGAACTTTGTGTCAGCATGGGCTGGGGGGCCGTGACGGGGTGAATCTGTTCCAGTACGGGTCCAAGGTCTACCTGAGGTCTTCATGATGGCCTGACAGGATGCAGCACATCAGCTACAGGAGGCGAAGATGTCGCAAGTCCTACCGCCAAAGGTCTAGATGATTGTGGTGGCGGTGGTCGTAACACTGGGGCCTGAGCAGCGTCAAGAGCCAACCCAGGTCCGAAAGGTTGGACTGGTGCAAGGATTTGTTGGGGGGCCATCGCCTGCATGGATTTTTGCATTTCCATGATGACTGTCATAAGAGTAGCCTGCGAGTCCTATAGGTTGGCTATAACGGGCGTGAACTGTTGGATGGCCGCATTGACTACAACTTGTATGTCAGGTGCGACAGCTTGTGGCTGGTCTTGGAGACGCATGGCACTAGTCCCTTCTTGTTCACCGAGGTGATCCTCCTCTTGCACGGTGCGGATGAGGCCTTGGCTGGTAGCCCTTGTAACTCTTCGTCGCAGAGGCATGATGCCAGTTGAGTCACCAAAAATGATGCCAAGGAAGATGGGTTCGTACCTATGTGGAGGTGCCACAAGGCTGCAGTCCGTGTCAGCTTCCAAGTGTACAAAATGAGAGACAACAAGGACAGAGTAAGGGCGGAGAGCAAGGCTTCTCGGACAGGCCTTGAGGAGTGGCAGTGCTGTAGAGACGAGGCAGAGATGAATAGGGCCGGCAATCGACAGTCCAAGTCGGGGTCCGTGTCGGGGTCCAATGTTACGGTCCAAAGTTATGTTTCTCTCACTAGAATCAAAGAACTCTCCAATTCTAGAGTGAGAAAGTATTTTTCGTAAGAATGAGCAAAAGTGCCCTTTTTGAGTTGTAAAGTTCACTATTTATAGGAAACAGTGTGCTTATGTCATAAAATGCCACATGTCATCCCCTGGGAGTGACATGTCACCAGGGGGTCCCAAAGTACCAGTTGGACTGTCGGTTCCCAAATTTGCATTGCCTGCCTCGCACGGCGTCGCTCTACCTGTCTAAGAAGACTGACCACACTATGACAGCATGATCAGAGTAAGCCTGTTGCTCCAGCCATCGATCCAAACCCTTACGGAATCCCACGAAGAGCGTCCAGAGACGCGCGGAGAACCTGACAGTGGTGAGGGTTGCCCCTGTAGCCAACTGTCAGGCGGACTAGGCGACATGCCCTCCAAGGACCTGGTCCCGTCCCGGAGTGACCCGGGGGTCATTGCCCTGGTGGTGTCGACGATCAATGGTAACATGAGTGGACATGCTCGCAGCTCAGTGCTCAGGGTCCGTGGCGAGGAGTCCTCGTGCCGGAGCCCCTCGTGACTGTGACGGCGATGGCTTTAAGGTTGTGAGCTCATCCCGCTGTGATTGTGCCGGCGATGGCTTTAAGGTTGTGAGCCCATCCCGCAATTGATTATGTTGGTGATGGCTTCAAGGTTGTGAGCCCATCCCGCAGTTGATTGTGCCGGCGATGGCTTTAAGGTTGTGAGCCCATCCCACAGTTGATTGTGCCGGCGATGGCTCTAAGGTTGTGAGCCCATCCTGCAGCTGATTGTGCGGGCGATGGCTTTAAGGTTGTGAGCCCATCCCGTAGAGAGGGGTCCTCATGCCGGAGCACTACAAACGGAGCCCCCCGAAAGCATGTAACATGCTTGTGGCGCATGGGCGCGATGCCAACGGCATTAGACAATACCTGGTGTTGTGGGCACATGTCATGGAAATGGCGCACGAATGCGGCGACAAACGTCACGGAGTAATACTTGGTGCCTAGGCACATGTTATGGAAATGGCGCACGGGCGCGGCGATGAACGTCGCGGAGCAATACTTGGTTTCGGGGCACATGTTATGGAAGTAACGCATGGGGGTGATGACAAAGGTCGTAGAGATATACTTGGTGCCGGGGGCACGTATCATGACAATGGCGCACGGGCGCGGCGACGAACGTCGCGGATCAATATTTGGTGCCGGGGGCACGTATCATGATAATGGCTCACAGGCAAGGTGTCGAACGTCGCGGAGTCGGCACACGGGCGGGCGTCGGGTGTCCTGAAGACGGTATGTGAGCTGAGTGTACCTGTCATAACAAGATAATGATGCAACATGTAGTAATGACAATGTCGGGAGTGATGGTATGCGGTCGTCGGCGGCGTGTCATTCGGTGGTAGTGCGCGACTTTGGGCAATGGGCATCACGGGAGCGATATGCGGTCACGAACAACGGACGTCACGAGGTTGATGCGCGACGGACGTCGCGAGGTTGGTGGACGGACGTCTGTAACCATCGCGGAGGTGCAAAGACTCGAGAAAATAAGTGCGCGCGGGAGGGGAGGCCATAGGCCAAAATTGGGAGAAGGCCAAGGCCACCACCCCTGGGAAGGCCGAGGCCGACACCTTGGGAAGGCCGAGGCCGACCCTAGGGCGTGGCCAAGGCCAATGGCCAACTCCCATGAAGGGAGGCCAAGGCCACTCCCCCCTTTTGGTGAACTTTGGGCATGCCGACGGTTGGTGTCTTGATGAGCAACGATGAGTACGAAAGTTGCGTTATGACGAGTGCGTCGACACAAGCCGTATCTATGTAACGATCAAGATGCCAAAATTACGTACGAAGCGTACAAAACGAGAAATGTAAGAAAAGGAGTATGCGCGAAGGGGGAACCACCAGGGGAAAGTGGCCGAGGCCAACCCCTCTTGGAGGCCGAGGATGACCACCTAGGCCTGGGGAAGGCCGAGGCCGACCCCCTAGGGTTGGCCAACGCCAAATGGTTTTCCTCCATTTTTGGATCCAAGGCCCAAGGTCACTTCCACTACAAGAAAACAGGCCTTTAGCGACGGGGAAATCCGTCGCTAAAAGAATTAGCGACGGATTCACCGTCGCTAAAAATCCCTCGTATAAAAGTCCGTCACTAATAGTTTAGCGACGGAATGTTTTAAATCCGTCGCTAAATATGTCATTTTTTCCGACAGATTTATTTTTAATTAGCGACGGATATTCCGTCGCTAATTATATTTTTAGAATTTTAATTTATTTTCTTTTTTGTCAAATTAGCGATGGATAAAATATTTTAGCGACGGAATATTCTGTCGCTAAAAAACTTATTTAGCGACGGAATATTCCGTCCCTAAATAACTGATTGTAGGAATACTTTTAGCGACGGAATTAATCCGTCGCCAAAAGTCAATTTTTTTTTTGAAATTTTTTTTTATTTTTTAATTACCCAGACCTGTAATACAATTTTCAATTCTCAACAACAATGCGCAATAATCAATACAGAAAGAAATATATATAATCAATTATAAAAAATATTTATTATAAAAAAAACTCATATATGTACAAGTCGGGAACCGGATACAGCCGGTTAGGAGAAGGGAGAAGAGTACAAGCCGGGCGCGGGGGGGGGGGAGCTAAGAACGGGCACGGGAAGGGGCTCATCAGGGGTTGCCGAGTCCCGGATCTGGATCCTGCTGATCTGGGGCCGGCTCGGCCTGTCCAGCAGTGCCCTGCTCCCTGATCATCCTCACCACCACTGTAGCAATGCGCTGGATCTCCTCGTCGTCCAACTGAGGACGAGGAGCCGGTGTCTGTGGAGGGACAGCAGGGGGTGAGGACGCTCCTATCACGGCAGGAACAGTCGTGCTAGGCAGGCCGCGTATGCGGCCTTTCTGCCAATTCACGACCTCCGGCGTATCCAGCCATCGCTTCAACCCCCCAGTACTCGCAGCTGTACTAGTGGACGTTGATGGCTGTCCGGACTGCTGCTCGGACCCCCTTAGCTGTTCATACGAGGCCTGCAAAAATAGTGGTTTAACGATATGTTAGGGCATTAATTAACGAAACGGACATTGAGGATAGAAAGAAAAAACATTAACAACTTAAATAAATTGACTCACATCGATCCGCCGGGTAATATCTGAAATATAGTGGCCCGCCCGGTGTGTCTCGTCCTTGTCCTTCTTCCGCACGTGCGTCTAATTATAGGTCAGAGCTATGACCTCATCCTCATCCTCATCCAGAAATTGATAACATATGCAAGAATCTTTCCGAAATATCAAAACTGCAGAAAGATCGTTACATATGTTACCAATTCCACATTAAATAGAATTCGTTGGCAACGAGTTGAACCATCTCGTTGCCAATGGACTTCTCAAAACAACAACTAATATAAAGAAGGCAGGGTTTGTAAACAACGAGTAATTGAACCTTCTCTGGGCAATATGGAGTAATTATGGGAAGGACAAGGGCTAATTAGGGCTAACTGTGTTATTGGGGTTAATTACGAGTATTAATTATAGCTAATTAGGGTTGATTAGGACTAATTAGGGTTATTCAGTCCTAATTAGGGTTTAATTGTGCCGAGTAGTGCTGATTAGTCCTAATTAGGCTTAATTGGGTTATGTTAGGGCTAATTAATGTTAATGAGGGCTAGTTTGGCCTCATCATAGCTAATTAGGGTTGATTAGGACTAATTAGGGTTATTTAGTCCTAATTAGGGTTTCATTGTGCCGAGTAGTGCTGATTAGTCCTAATTAGGCTTAATTGGGTTATGTTAGGGCTAATTCATGTTAATGAGGGCTAGTTTGGCCTAATTATAGCTAATTAGGATTGATTAGGACTAATTAGGGTTATTTAGTCCTAATTAGGGTTTAATTGTGCCGAGTAGTGCTGATTAGTCCTAATTAGGGCTACTTAGGCTTAATTGGGTTATGTTAGGGCTAATTAATGTTAATGAGGGCTAGTTTCGAATAATTATAGCTAATTAGGGTTTATTAGGACTAATTATGGTTATTTAGTCCTAATTAGGGTTTAATTGTGCCGAGTAGTGTTGATTAGTCCTAATTAGCGCTAATTAGGCTTAATTGGGTTATGTTAGTGCAAATTACGACTAATTAGGCTAACTATAATCAATATGCACGTAATTGGGTTCATTTTTGGCTAATTTGGGGTAATTACAGTTACTTTGATTTTCATTAGGTTCTTAGGGTTAATTAAAACTAATTAGGCTCGTTAGAGCTAATTAATTAGGGTTAATTGATTTATTAAAATATTTATTTTTTAAATGTCGGACACCGTCGATCAGACGTGGTGTCTGTGTCTGCGCTAACTAACAAGTATCTCAATCCAATTGGGTCCCATCCTCCGTCAACAATCTCAATTCTCAATTCTCAAATGCCGCCCAATGCAATAAAAATTAACAAAAATCACACATTCAATCCAATTGGGTCCCATCCTCCGTCAATAATCTCAATATCTCAAATGCTCAATGCACAATTAACAATCTAAAATCATCAATTAACAACCTAAAATCATCAATTAATAATCGCAATTACTTCAAATGCACAGCTAATAACTTAAAATCATCAATTAACAACCTAAAATCACAGATCAATAATCACAATTCTCAAATACACAATTAACAATCTAAAATTATTAAACAAATTATCAATGTTCAAATAGGAAAAAATTGTTCAAAATGCACATATCTGATGCGCTTGAATTATTTCAATTTAGGGTTCAATTAGTTTAATTTAGGATTCGGTTCGATCACGGGCATTCAATTTAGGGTTTAATTAGGGTTCAATTACATCAATTTAGGGTTCAATTAGGGGGTTCTATTGAATCAATTTAGGGTTTGGTTGATTTGGGGCATTCAATTTAGGGTTCAATTTAGGTTTCAGTTGGATTAGGGCATTCAATTTAGGGTTCAATAAGGGGTTAATTTAAGGTTCGATTCGATTAGGGCATTCATTCAATTTAGGGTTCAATTAGGGGGGTTCTATTATTTCAATTTAGGGTTCGGTTGGATCAGGGCATTCAATTAGGGGTTCAATTACAATTAATTGGTTCAATTAGGTTGAATCGGGATTCATTACAATTAATTGGTTAAGTTAGGGTTAATCAGGTTTAATTGGGGTTAATTCGTTCAATTAGGGTTACGCGGGGTTAATTACTGTTAATTGGTTAGTTTAGGTTGAATCGGGGTTCATTACAATTAATTGGTTCAGTTAGGGTTAATCAGGTTTAATTGGGATTAATTCGTTCAATTAGGGTTACGCGGGGTTAATTACTGTTAATTGGTTAGATTAGGGATAATTACGATTTGATTAGGAATAATTGGGAACAAATTAAGGATAGTTAGGGTTTATCCGGGCTAATTATGCTTTAATTAGGGTTTAGGGTTTAAGGTTAACCTGTTCAAACAGGTTTAATTGGAGCTAATTACGGTTAATTGGTTCAATTAGGGCTAATCAGGGCTAATTAGGGTTTATTGGTTCAATTAGGGTAAATCGGGATTAATTAGGGCTAATTGGTTAGATTAGGTTGAATCGGGGTTCATTACAATTAATTGGTTCAGTTATGGTTAGTCAGTTTTAATTGGGGTTAATTCGTTCAATTAGGGTTACGCGGGGTTAATTACTGTTAATTGGTTAGATTAGGGATAATTACGGTTTAATTAGGGTTAATTTGATTCAATTAGGGTAACTTGGGAACAAATTAGGGATAATTAGGGTTTAATCGTTACAATTACATTACAACAAATTAAATACAATACAATACACTACAAAAAATTAAATTTAATTACATTACAACAAATTAAATTCAATTACATTATAGCAAATCAAATATAATTACATTACAATAGATTAAATACAATTACATTATAACAATAGATTTAATGCGATAAATAATTTCTAGCATACAATTACATTATAACAACGGATTAATTTCTAGCATACAATTACATTATAACAACAGATTAATTCAATATGATAAATAATTTCTAACCAGGAAAAAAAGTGAGTTCAGGCAGTGGTGGTGCGAGGCGGATGACGACAGTGGCGCACGGAAGGCAGCAGCAGAGGGTGGTGGTGCGGCGGAGGGGGAGGAACTGTGGCGATGGTGGTGCGACTATGAGGTGGCTGTGGCAGTAGTGGGGTAGCTGCGGGGCGGCGAGGTGGCAATGGGGACGGCAGATCTGAGGGGAGAGGGAAGGGCGATGTGGTGGTGGCAGGGGGGCCTGTCGCCGGCGTGGGGGGCTGGTAGGGAGGGAGGGACGGAGGCGGGGTCCTGTCACCGGCGTGAGGGGCTGGTGGGGAGGGACGGAGGGGGGGCCTGTCACCGGCGTGGGTGCTGGTGGGGAGGGACGGAGGCGGGGGCCTGTCGCCGGCGTGGGGGGGCCGGTGGGGAGGAAAGACGGGGAGAGAGAGAAAGAGAGAGAGAGAGAGAGAAATGTGGGTATTTAAGAACACATTTAGCGACGGACATGTCCCGTCAGTAAAACCATTTAGCGACGGTTTATACCGTCGTTAAAAGATCATCGTTAAACGTCCGTCGGGAATGGTTTTACTGACGGATTAATCCGTCGGTAAAATATTTTTTGGACAACGTTTTTACCCACGGAAATTCCGTCGCTGAAAACACTTTTAGCGACGGAAGTCGTTCTGTCGCTAAAAGTTCGTCGCTAAAACCCTTTTTTCTTGTAGTGTTCCCCTTTTGGCGAACTTCGGGCGTGCCGACAGTATGTGTTTTGATGAGCGATGAAAAATCCGGAAGTTGTGTCGTGACGAGCGTGCTGCCAAGAATCGTACCCATATGACGAACAAAGCGCCGAAGTCACATAAAGAGCGTACGGAGCGAACAAAGTACAAAAGGAACTTTACGCACAAAGTGAAGAACCGGGGGGGGGGGGGGGAAGGCCAAGGCCAACCCCCCATGGGGTTGGCCAAGGCCTTTGCCCCTTGACCTCGTTGCTCTGGTTGCGCCGTCAGTCGAAGTTTTTGGTGAAAAAGGTGTTCGGGTGGTCTTGGTGCGATGGTCGTGCTACCGTGGGTCACGCTAACGCGAAATAAGTTGTCTAAGTCGCGCACAAGGTGCGCGCGGAGCGAAAAATGTTCGTGACTTGCGCGTGTGCGCGCTGACTAGTTCGATGCGTTGGAAGTTTGACCGTTGAATCTGTCGACGTGTTTGCGCGAAGCGGGACCCCTAGTAGACCCTTGGGTATGACCAGAATGGGTTGGGAACAGAGTTGCAGTATTCATTGTAGCCCCCAACCAGTTATGTTTATGTGGCTGCTACGGCGATGTTGAGATAAATGATTTCCGTCGTGGAAGTTGATTCTAGTCGAATAAAAGTACTTGGCAGAGCAGGAGTGCCCCGTCAAAGCCAGAAGCCTAGAAGCTTACGACACAATGCAGCTTTTACTTGGTGAATTTCCGGTTTCGTTCGCCCAAGGCATCTTCTGACGGATGGTGATAGACCTTTTAGAATATTACCTTGTCTGGTCGGCTATCAAGAAGCATGAACGATGAATTTCCTTACAACTGCAAAGGAAGAGCAGACTAGAAGTTTTATCTCAAGGTTTTTCCCATCCGTCATTTCCGAGGATTACAGATGAGAACAATTTAGCAAAGATAAAAGATACAGTTTTTTAATTTCTTCTAGGCAGCCAGCAGTTTTAGTTCCTAACGAACCTCTTCTCTGCCGCCCGTCTTCTTTCTTCACACTTCTTTTATGTCTCTGACTTTTTCTAACAATTTTGTATTCCCTTGTCACTTTCTCCTGGTCGAAGCTTCCACCTAAGATCCATTTGGCATTTGTTCGCATGGCATCTTCTTATCTTGCAAAACGGATGAACCTTGCATAAGCTGATTATAGGAAGAGGATAATCATGCTTGCAAAAAAGAGGACCTGAAAAAGATGTTTTGCGATTTGTACCCGACTTGGAATTCTCTCGGTGTTGCCACCATGGAATCTGCAAGATATGCAGTAGTGAAAAATGATTTACTCATGTTTACGTTCCGTCTCACATGTTACTGGATCAGGCTCCAAGGAAATGGCATTTGGATTTATAGGCAATCCCACTTGGTTGCAAACGGCAGTTTCGAGATCACATTATCTCTGAGTGTATTGTCTCTAACATAAGACAAACTTTCAGAAACATCCTGAAGAAAGGGCAAAGATAGTTAGGAGATGAATGATAGGCGTTTTATTCCTTGTTCCTGAAGGTTATGTACAGAGAACTGCATTTCAACTTGATAAACATTATAGAATTTAAGTTAACGTATTCAATAGATTGCTAGACGAAAGAAAATTAACGATGCTTGTCCCATTATATACACCTACCTAGTGGCCAATAATTATGCTTAAATTAATGTAGGAGCCTCTTAAGAAAACCAGCTTTGGAATAACTCATACCTTTGCAGCATTGACTATTGACCTTTCTCCTACAAGAGCACAGCATTTCAGAGGAAATATCTCGGTTTCAAAGAAATTTCCCTGTTTTCCTTCACAAATACCTGGTTTCTGCATCATCTAATCAACTTATTCAAACTAACATCTTTTCAGAAGATGGATTGTAATTATTTAATAGATGTGATGGCTCAAATTGGCGATAAGAAGGGTGGAGCCGAGTTTGAGGTGTAAGGACTAGATCCTACGGACCACTTTGTCGACTCCATACAGGGTGGCGGGCTGAGAACTGGGCCTTGACGGGCTTCCCCTCCTATTTTAATTATCCCTCTTTGATATAATCGACCCTTAATGAAAGTGATCAATTGGAAAGAGACAATCGCCGCCCGCAATAATGACCACTATAAAACCTCAATGCCTTATGAAGACATTCACAACAGAAAATCAAAATGGAGAAACCATTCACCACCGTAAAGTCACAAGCGTCCTTGGGCACCTTTGGAATTCTATGGCATGCTCTTAAAACCACCATAAAAAATCGGAAGGTTGCCATCTCAATCTTTCTCCTTGCGTCTCTTTCATACTCTGTGCTAGCAGTGGGCATTGATCTAGGACTGCTACCACTCATGCAAGACCTGTCTCTGCTGGCAGAAAAATATCAAACAGGCACCGAGTACGATGAAAGCGTGATCAAGGCTATTATGAAAGACCTTGGGCTTCTTTTAGCCCTCGTACTGGTATTCTTGGTCCTTTCTTGTGTTTTTTCACTGCTTTTCTCGATAACCACAATCTTTTCATCGTCCGAAGCCTACACTTCAGAAGTACAAAATCTAAAACGTACATTTTCGAACATTAGAGGCAGGTGGAAAGCTCCATTTGTCGCTAGTGTACTTATGATGCTCATCATCTTGGCAATTTGGATCCTGTTTTCCATCTCCATCGGACTTATCACACTAGTGGTCCAGGGTGTTCCTGCATCCATTCTAGTACTTGCAGCACTCATCACAGCGGCAGTCTTTTACTTTTACGTATGTGTTGTTTGGATGTTGAGCATAGTGGTGTCAATATTGGAGAGTTATTTGGGTGGAAGGAAGTCTATAACTAGAGCTCGCGAGCTCATCAAAGGCAAAAAGGTTCAAGCTTGTGTTCTCATGCTTCTTTTAGCATTTCTTAGCGGTGTTCTGTATACAATACCATCTTTGGTGCTGGCAAATAAGATTGACGATGTGGCTTGGGTGCGTCTGGCTAAGAGGATCCCACTGATTTGGCTGGAGTGTCTGGTAAAGCTCTTTATGTTTGTGGTGTTCACCGTCTTCTACCATGAATGCAAAAAGGGTGAAAAAGGACAGTATGTTCCCGTCTTGTCTGATGAGGTTTAGTGAAGATCAATGCCATGTCTCGCAAATCAGGAAGATCCATGAAACATGGTCATCTATGGTAACCCTTATAATAATTGAGCACGTCTTTTCCAGTTCTCGTGAAATGTGAAAATTATCCTCTACTTGTGTATGTGATACAGAATTCTGTTTTTCTTCGCTGTGTCCATATCTTCGTACGCATATTGTAGCTTGAAACTCATATTGTAGCACTTCAGTAAAACCGCATTTTCAGGGTCATGTAGTTGTTCAAAAGATGTGGACTAGTGATGTCTCTGGAAATCTTAGGACTGATACTGCTGAAACCGGCAGCACTCATGACATGGCAAGATTGTTCTCCAAAAATTTGCCAGAAAGTGCAGAAATTAATGGCTCTACTTCTCTCTTTATAGAAACGACATGGAGTCATTTCAGTTTTGTCTTTGAACTGAGGATATAATAATAACTCACATCAGAAAATTGCTAAGGTTGCACCTGCAAAATGCTATGCTCTAATCATCAACAGGTCTCTTCACAAATTTATTTCCGGTATCCACTAAGTTAGAAGTCTGTACCAAGTTTGTTTCGATACGAAGCTTTCCTGAAATGTTTATCCTGATAATGCTGAATGATATAGCTAAAAATATCCCTCCAATCTACGGACGACACGTGGCAGTTATGACACGTAACCCATACTGGCTCATTACTGATATGGCATTTACCGTATCAATCACCGGACAGAATCATAAAGAGGCTCTGACTCTATCAGTTCAGATTGGCATGAGATCCTCTAGGATCCTAATTATATTCTGATTAGAGTTGGTCAAAGCCCAGTCCTACTAGGACTCCTCCTTCTACCACTATATAAAGGGGTCAAGCCCCTCAGGTAAAGACAAGTTCACACACAATCACACATTGTGTCTTACTGCTTCTTCAGAGTTCTACATTGTTAGCCATCTCTGACTTAAGCATCAGAGCGTTCCCCCGCCGGAACCCCACCCGGCGGTCACTCCGTGTTCTCTTTTGCAGGCCTGATTTCTGGTGTGGTTCCCGATCCAGTTTTTAGCTGTAACAGATTGGCGCCATCCGTGGGACCACTACAGGGAACATGGCCAATCATTCTTCTTCTAGCGACTCTTCACATAGTCGTTCTCCACACCGTCACGCCCGAACGAGCAGCTCTCGTCGACTGAGTCGTGACCACCGTTTGACACCTTCACGTCGTCATGCCGATTCTGCGGAAGATGCACACGTTAACGTAACATCTGCAACTCCCGAATCAGAAGCTAGACCTCGAAGAAATCACTCTCCGATGTCTACTCTGAAAAACGGGGACCTTCGTCATCGCCTGAACCGTAAGTTATTCAAAACACCCCATGCCGAACTTACAAAAGAGATCCACGAGCTGAAAGATGTCGTGAACACTCTTCAACAAAAACTCGACATGGCGGTGGCTCCTCCATCCACTTACTATTCTCATCTTGACCCCGGCGATCTTCGTCTTCGTCTCACATCCAGATCAAGTTACGGCCGCAAATACCACTCAACGGCCGATCCAACTTACAACCCCAAAGATAAGAGCGGAGATCACGTAATCAGGAGTGGATCATGCTACCGTCGCGATTCTTCAGTCGAAGACAGTACCAACTCCTCTCCCGCACAGGCCGCCAGAGTTGAGACCCCTCGAAGATCTATGCACAGAAGAGGACGCCTGAGTCTCGTTCCCAAGAACGGGACTCCTGGAAGGTGGTCCCTAGATATCATTCTCCAGAACGATCTCGCCCAAGCGATGAATCTGGATATCCGTTGTCGAAGGCTATCGAGAAGGCAAAGCTACCTCCCAATTTTCGAATGCCTCAATGTGACCTCTACGATGGGACTGGGGATCCAGGAGAACATGTTTACCAGTTTCAAACAAACATGCTACTCCTCCAGGTTTCAGACGCTGTCATGTGCAGAGCCTTTCCCACCACTCTAAGGAAAGCTGCACATGCATGGTTCAAATCTCTACAACCAAGGTCCATCTACTCCTTTGGCCAATTATCGGATCTCTTTCAAAAGCACTTTGTAAGCAGTCGCTCCCGAAAGAAGAACTCGGCGAGTCTGCTAAACATTGTGCAAGAGAAAAACGAGTCTTTGGCATGCTTTCTCGGACGATTCAATGCAGCCACTTTGGAAATTGACAACTTGGATGAATCTGTGAAGTATATTGCATTCCTCCGAGGCCTTCGACCCACATCCAAGTTCGCTTTCTCTGTGAACAAAAGTCCTCCAGGTAATATGAAAGCCCTTCTCGAGAAGGCTAACAAATATATTCAAGCAGAAGAATACCTGGAGACACACAGGGACCGACGTGGAGAAGGGAAGGAAGAACAAAAGAAACGGTCTCGGGAATTAACTCCTCCCCAAGGAGGAAAGCCGACAAAACATTCCAAGTATGATGAACGGCGTCCGAAAGAACCGTTCGCTTGGAAAAATCTGACACCCCTCAATGCAAAACCATCACAGATTCTTCACGAGATCAAGGACAATAAGGCTCTCCAGTGGCCAGACAAGCTGAAATCTCGACCAAATAAACGGAACAAAGATTATGGTGTCACTTTCACAACGATCATGGCCACAAAACTGACAATTACGGGTCGCTTAAACGAGCAATTGAGGCCCTTATCAAGCGTGGCCAGTTGAGAAAGTTTGTAACTCCTAAAGAAGAAAGACAACAGACACCTCCGGCCATGGAAGAAAGAGAAGATCGGGAAGAGGATGCGGGTATTATCAACACTATATCTGGGGGATTAGCCGCAGGAGGTTCATCAGGACGGGCTCGAAAGGCATACGCCAAAGAAGTATACATAACAAGTCAGCCCCCGGATAAGAAATCGAAGACGGTACCCGTGGCAGCCATCACCTTCTCCGATGAAGATTCGAAGGGCATACAAACTCCTCATGATGACCCATTAGTCATCATAGTTAGAGCTGGGAACTTTGATGTAAAGCGTGTCTTGATAGATAACGGAAGTTTTGCAGAAATCTTATTTTATGATGCATTCAAGAAGATGAACATTCCAACGGACCGTCTCCGAAAGATGGATACTCCGTTGTATGGATTCTCTAATCATCCAGTTGTAGCCGAAGGTATTATCGCACTCCCAGTTGTGATTGGCACACCTCCGGCACAAGCCAACTTCATACTTGATTTTGTGGTGGTCAAGGTCCCCTCAGCATACAACGCCATATTAGGACGACCAGCACTCAATCAGTTATAAGCTGTAGTGTCAACTTATCACCTCAAGATGAAATTCCCCAGGGAACACGGGATTGGAGAGGTGAAAGGGGACCAGACTATAGCTCGTCAGTGCTACGTAACTTCTTGCCGACCAAAGAAGGCAAAGAAATTGGACTCAGAGGAAATCTTGATTTGATAGAAGAAGTTCGGACTCAAGCCCATGAACGATCCGTTGTTATAAAACAACGCGTCGTGCAGTAGCATCTTGCCTCAAGGCAAGACACTTCTTTTTCAGGGGGGTAAGGGCCCAGACCTTATCAAAACCCCAATCTTTTAAAAATTGTCTTTAGAAAGATAATTTCAAATAAATGGGTTGTTAAGCAATCCAATGTAAACTTTATCTTTTGCTTTAGCAATAAAGTTATTTTTGCTCTCAGTATTATTGTGGGCTTAGCCAAAACACTCTGCCCGATCAGAGTGATCAATGTAGCCAAAAACATTCTGTCCGAACAGAGTGATGGCCGAACACTCTGCCCGAACAGAGTGATCAATGTAGTCAAAAACATTCTGTCCGAACAGAGTGATGGCCGAACACTCTGCCCGAACAGAGTGATCAATGTAGCCAAAAATATTCTGTCCGAGCAGAGTGATGGCCGAACACTCTGCCCGATCAGAGTGATCAATGTAGCCAAAAACATTATGTCCGAACAGAGTGATGGCCGAACACTCTGCCAGAACAGAGTGATCAATGTAGCCAAAAACATTCTGTCCGAACAGAGTGATGGCCGAACACTCTGCCCGAACAGAGTGATCAATGTAGCCAAAAACATTCTGTCCGAACAGAGTGTATAACTCTTGGGTTTTATAAAAATACAAGAGAAGGCCAAACGGATTAGCTACAGATCTAAGTCCGTGAAGAAATAAAAGTTAATGGGGGCATCGTCACTCCACTAAAGCTTTTGGTTCTTTGAATTATAGGCCGAGCGGGGGGTGCTCGACTTCTTTGCCAACTCTTTAAGTGACGAATAAAGGGTTTGAGCCAAAGTAAAAATCAATAATATTGTGTGAATGGTAAAGATAAACCATGAGAAACACATAGTAAAGCATAAATAAAAGATAAAGAGTTTTACAATAAGCCCTTGAACGGGCATCAAAATTCTCTGTCTGTATAAAGCAAAAAGCCTAGATACAAAGGCTAAAATCTAAGGCTCGGGGGAATCACCAGAAGGACCTTCCCCTGGAGGATGAGAAGCTGCAGCATCACCTGCCTCTGATGGCAGAACAGTCTCTCCAGACGGAGATATCACCGCAGGGAGAACGAAGTCATCCAAGAGGATATCAGGAAAGCGCTCAGCAAACATCTCCTTGGCCTTCGCAAAACCAAGCTCGTAAATCTCAAGGCCGTCATCCGCACATTTCTTGAGCCATTCGTCCCCAACGTTTCCATCCAAGAAGTCGCAGATGCCTTGGTCACGAGCCTTGGTTACCTCTTCTGCTGCCTTCCTCTTGACTCGCTCCAGCCTCTTCTCCAGAGTCGCAATCTGAGCAAGATGGTCTGCCTCTTGCTTGCTCAGCTCTTCAACACGATGAGAAGCTTCTTGTGCCTCCTTAACAGCTTCTCTCTTCTGTTGAGCCTCATCTGCTGCCACCTGCCTCGCCATCTCAAAGCGAGAAAGCATCTCAGATCCGCTAGCGTACATCTGGAATGAAGATTGAAACCATCAGCTAAAGGAAAGTAGAAAACAAAACAGAAACTTAGTTGAGACAAAGGACATTACCATATAAACGGCTTGGGCAAAGGAGCAGGCAAAGGTCTCGTGTGTCTGAGTCTGGAAGACCTCCTTGTCTCGAGGTAGAATTCCATGAAGAAGATGCTGCTCCGAGACATGGCTATCCGGCATCCCAAGGTCATCGCACCTAAGTGTCCACCTCGGCCGAAAGATAGGATCGTCATCAATGGACACTTGTTCCAAGATACGTGGAGAACGTTCTGGAGGAGTAACTCTAGTCCTCTTAGGAACAGGGGGCAACTCCGCACTGGGCTGTTTCTCCTTGTGTTTCCCCTTAGCTTTCTGAAGAACGCCAAGAAAGCCTCCTTTTGGGGATTTTCTGCTTCCGCTAGCCATTTCTGCAATCAAGGTAGAAATCAATACGGGAATGAATACTGAAACCAAATTCAAATCAAAGACTTCCGTCTCGGCAGATGACATGCTAGGAATAGCTGGAGGAGGAAAAGGAATCAGAAGACCAGCTGGAATGGGCTTTGGAGGAATGACCTTCGCCCACTCCAGTTGCTCCTCCGAAAGAGGCTCATCTATGCAAAGACCACCTCGAAGCTTAATATGACTAAGTATATGTTTAGTCAGATTGTTGGGAGTAGGCTTGCCAGGATTTTCGAAATCCTTACAGAATGGATTCCAGTCTCTATCAAACGGAAGCTCCCCCTTGTCCAGGCGGCCAACAAAGAAGTATCTAGAATGCCAGCCTTTATTTGACTTCGGGCCTCCCTTCAGGAGTCGTTGCCTACTATGAATGTAATACCATCCCGGGCAGTTGGCGACTCCCTTGACGAAACAGATTTCGAAGAACACTCTCATAAAATCTGTTGCATCTGGTTTGTAGCCTGAAGTCTGGACCAAATATATAAGGCCGGCAAGCTTCCTCCAACAATTTGGAACAAGCTGCCTGGGAGCCATGCGATAATGCTCGAAGAAACGAAGAGCAAAAGGGTGGAGAGGAAGCCTATACCCAGACTTCACCTGCTCTTCATATATCCCAGTTTCAAACTTGGTTCCATAATTTGCTGGTTCTTGCAAACCAGGAAGACGAGCATACCAACCTTCGGGAAGAGGATATTTCCGAATTAAATCCTTTACATCTTGCCTGACTTCTCGTCAGCAGTATACCAAGGTTTGGGATTAGCCTTATCGTCAGCTTGATCCTTTACATCTCCTAAGGCATTTTTTCTAGACAAAGAGTGCGAAGGTTGAGAAGATGAAGGTGGTAATGGTTGAGAAGTTAAAGGTTGGAATGTTGAAGCTTGTGGTAGTTGTGGATTGGAAGTTCCAACTTCACTTCCTGAAGTTGGAACTCGTTCCGAACTCGAAGATGAACTACTCTCTTCGGACGAAGAAACAGACGCTGAAGTTTCGGACATGTTTTCTACCCAAACTAAGAAACTATGAAAAACTTGAAGTGCTGAACAGAAAGAAGAAAGCAAAAAGACTTACTTGAAGAGTAGTGTGCTTCCAAAAAATTTCGAGTGAAGAAAAAATGAACTGAAAGTTCTCTTTTTATAGAGAAACCCCATGTAACTGTTTCTGAGTAAACGTAACGGTTCATCCACCACACACGTGTCACAAGCTGAAGAGTAGAGAAACTTGAAAATTCTCAATTCCCGCTCAAAGACATTAATGAAGAAGGAGACACGTGGAGGGAACCAAGGTAATGGGCGAACAGAATCCTTCCCGAGTAGAATCGTGTCCGAACACTCTGCCCGAACAGTGTGACCGTGGCCGAACAGAATCTTGCCCCAGCAGAATCCCGTCCGAACACTCTTCCCCAGCAGAGTGACAACGGCCGAGTAGAATTCTGTGAGAGCAGAATCCCTTCCGAACACTCTGCCCCAGCAGAGTGACAACGGCTGAGCAGAATTCTGTAAGAGCAGAATCCCTTCCGAACACTCTGCCCCAGCAGAGTGACCATGGCTGAACAGAATTCTGTCCAAACAGAATCGTGTCTGAACACTCTGCCCACGCAGAGTGATCGTGGCCGAACAGAATCGTGTCCGAACACTCTGCCCGAGCAGAGTGACCGTGGCCGAACAGAATTCTATCCGAACAGAATCATGTCCGAACACTCTGCCCGAGCAGAGTGACAACGGCCGAACAGAATTCTGTCCGAACAGAATCGTGACCGAACACTCTGCCCGAGCAGAGTGACCGTGGCCGAACAGAATTCTGTCCGAACAGAATCGTGTCCGAACACTCTGTCCGAGCAGAGTGACAACGGTCGAACAGAATTCTATTCGAACAGAACCATGTCCGAGCAGAAGCATGTCCGAACATATTCATGCCCGAGCAGAATTCCATCCTAGCAGAACTCTATCCGAACAGAACCATGTCCGAGAAGAATCATGTCCGAACAGATTCATGCCCGAGCAGAATTCCATCCGAGCAGAACTCTGTCCGAACAGAACCATGTCCGAGCAGAGAACTCTTCAAATATTTGAAATGGGGGCAAACAGATTCGATCCTACTTTTGGCATATTTCGCTATCACCAGTGGGAAAAGTGTGCTTCCACCTGCTTCAGTAAACGCTGGTAAAGGCAAGGGGCATATGGTATAGCTAAAAATATCCCTCCAATCTACGGACGACACGTGGCAGTTATGACACGTAACCCATACTCGCTCATTACTGATTGGCATTTACCGTATCAATCACCGGGCAGAATCCTAAAGAGGCTCTGACTCTATCAATTCAGATTGACATGAGATCCTCTAGGATTCTAATTATATTCTGATTAGAGTTGGTCAAAGCCCAGTCCTACTAGGACTCCTCCTTCTACCACTATATAAAGGGGTCAAGCCCCTCAGGTAAAGACAAGTTCACACACAATCACACATTGTGTCTTACTGCTTTTTCAGAGTTCTACATTGTTAGTCATCTCTGACTTAAGCATCGAAGCGTTCCCCCGCCGGAACCCCACCCGGCGGTCACTCCGTGTTCTCTTTTGCAGGCCTGATTTCTGGTGTGGTTCCCGATCCAATTTTTAGCTGCAACGCTGAAGACAAAGCTTTGCAATATGGATTGGAGCTCCATGTCCGATACAAACTTTCCTGATGACTTGTTAGCCGCAAAAAGCATATATAGGAAAGAAAACTACTGATAACTGATGCAGCAAAGCATTTCTTCTTTGTGTCATTCGGGAAATTTCAGTTTCTACCTACCTAAGCCGCATTTGGCATTTTGTTCATGAATTAGTTTTCCAATGTCAGGGAAATGATCAATCTTAATGCTCGTTTCGGCTTCCTAGCTAGAAGTATATGCTGAATATGCAGTGTAGAGAAACTTGCTTCCAATCTTGGACTCGGTCATAGCTGGTACAGAAACTTTTCTCTGCGAGCGGATCTTCTTTGAAAAGTATGTATGGTCTTTTCGATCTGCAAACAATGTAGGAACATAGACCTTAATTCGGAGATAAGCCCGTTTGAGGGACAGTTCCTTCACACTGAAATATTCTACTAGCGTTTCGGCTTTCCTTCTCCATTTATTTTGACATTTCTAATTGGAGCTATTCGGAAAGATAACAGCCGTCTCATGCATAAGGTGCAAATTTTTGGACTTCTCTCGTTCCGATAAAACCATTAAATGACTATTCAAAGTAAACCTTATAGAAGCACTTGATGGCTCTTCTTCTTTAACATATTCTTGCACCAACAGTCGCTTTTTTATTCTCTCCAATTCGGTGAAATCCAACTTTTAATGAATCATCTGTCCAACTTTCTTATGTAATTTTCCGCATAAAATGTATTAATAGTATAATCAATTACTCTCAAAGTCATAATCATGGTAGTATTACACATCTATGTCTACACTACATGTAAAAGCACGGATGAGCTTAAATGGTTAATTATTATTTCTTTCCTTAATATGCCATTTTCACTACAAGAAAATGGACTTTTAGCAACGCACTGCGTCGCTAGTGGTCCGTTGCTTATAACCCCGTTGCCAAAAGTTTTGCAACGAAATTTCAAAATACGTAGCCTTAAAATTGACTTTTAGCGACATAGATATAAATATATTTAGCGACGGAATTTCCATCGCTAA
Organism: Escallonia herrerae; assembly: GCA_033070095.1. Taxonomy (NCBI): domain Eukaryota; kingdom Viridiplantae; phylum Streptophyta; class Magnoliopsida; order Escalloniales; family Escalloniaceae; genus Escallonia; species Escallonia herrerae. The sequence continues at coordinate 144,006 of JAVXUP010001921.1, read as the reverse complement.
ATATATTTTTTGTATTTTATTATTATAATTTTAATAATTTATTACGTAAAATATTTAGCAACAGAAAAGTACGTTGCTAAAGGTTTTACCGACAAAAATTTAGCAACAGATGTAAAAATTATTCGCAAAATAAATGACTTTTAGCATCGGAATACTCGTCAGTAAAACATTTAGCAAAGAAAAAGTTCATCGCTAAAAGTGTTATGTACATTTTAATTGAAGACTTTTAGCGACGGAATATAATCTGTCACTAAAAGTCAAATTAATTTTTAGAATTTTAGTTTTTATTTTTTTAATGCGCAAACTTGTAATTACAAATTCTCAATAAAACAATTTCAATCCAGTAAATATTTCTCAATGCACATTAGGGTTAAATAATTGTTGATCCATCGACAGATATTTAACCCTAAACCAAACACAATACATCTATACTACCTATAAAGGTACGAATGTTGTAAATCATTTCTAGACGACTATGTCCTCCGTTAATTATGCTAATAACAATCATGCCTTCCATTTATGACTTATTTTCCAATTTGGTTAAAAATAAATGAATATTGAATAATGAACATGTTCTAAATTGGGAAATGAAAAGTCTCATGACAATGAAAAACAAAATAAAGAAATTCATTTATTACTCACTTTCTAATTTGGTTGAAATGAAATAAACAGTCAATAATGAATGTTCTCTAAATATTGGATAATGAGAACTGTGATATATTTTCTTTTTCTTGCATTTTTGGGTTAGTAAACAATTAAGTAATTGTAAAACTGAAAAAAAAAATAAAGAAACTGAAATACTTGAATTATCAGTTAAGAAATAAAAAATTGTTGAAAAAAGAAAAACAAAAAAAAAAGATGAAAAACAAGGTTAATATGCATCAAAATTGGGAAGGAAAAAAATAAGGCTTAAATACGGCGCAAATTAACAACAGCTTTATACGGAAATTGTACTGCTCTTTAAATTGAAATTACTGACTATTGAGAACAAGAAGAACCATGCTACTAAGAATACAAAAGATGCTGCAAGAAAGTTACAATCACGGAAAAAAGGATGGGCTTGTAAGGATGAGAAATGTGAACTTCCAATATCTTAAGAATCAAGGTAAACTAGGAAAATTAAGAATATTTGTTTATTTTAATATAAATATTGTTGATTCAATGATATTGATAAAAGCAGGTGCATGCTGAAAGTAGTTGTAATTGGAGATATTCATAACATTGTTCGATGCATCCAAAATTTTAATTGGATGTGCAGTCTCAAAATTGATGTAATCAAAGAATGTACACAAATTCATAAACTATATGCCTTATAAAAACTTAGGCAAGAACGACATCTAACACTAAAAATTACACGCAGAATGGAAAGAACCTTAAGAAAATGGAAGGGAAAGAATTCAACTTCATCATTAGGATGGACAAAAAGGTTGAAAATGACAGAATCCGAGCGAGGCTGATAGCACATGAAGTTCAAGAATATTGTCCAACACAAAAAAAAATGATGAAAATCATCCAATAACAGTTGAAGATCCAGTGCCCAAAAAAGAAGAGCACTTTAATGAAGGTTAAAATGATATTATATAATAAATTAAAACTACATCTTCTCATTCTACTACATGTTAAAAGCTGAAAACCTAATGTCTGCATCATGAGTGACTCTCATAATATAAAATTATTGATTTTATGCACATTCACTGCATCTTATATTGAAATCAGAAACGTACATAAATCATAACATTCCTATATATTGTTTTATACAATTGATTTATATACACATGCATAGTAATTATCTATAATCATATTAATAATGTATTTTTTTACTAAGGTGTATTACATTTTTATTTCGAATTACTACTTTGCATGCAAAGCACGTGATTCAAAAAATGTGGACTAAAAATCTAGACTAATGATGTTTGTGAAAAGTAGTATAATTGAGATTCCTAAAGGACCAGTACTTGCATGGTAAAGTAAGACTAGCTTTTAGTAAGGGCAATACTGGAAAGGTAGCTCTATATTCGCTTTCAACATTTATCGGGTTGATCAAACTAAACCCTCTCCTTCTTGCAACGACCCTAGATGGATTCGATGCTCAATAAAGGACAATCATGCTTGGAGAAAAAGACTAAAAAAATGTTTTGTAAAAAAAAAAGTCCATGCTTTTGATTGCTATTATATCATTTGTCATGAAGACGTCAATAAAGGCATTACATTCTGAAAAAATGACTATTTACTCTTAATTTCCATCCCACGTACGACTCTAAAAAGGTTCATTTTGAATATTTTGTGTTACTTTTCGTGCTCTTTTTTTTTTTGCTTTTTTTTTCCGTTTCTAAGGTTAAATGTGTCGAAATATCCATAAACATGTCTTGATAGTGATGGCAATCATTTCTAAGGTTATAATGATAACAAAAACTAGGATGCCTAACCTAAAGCCAAGTAGTAACAGTGAGCCGTAATTAAGTTTAATGTAGTAGCGTCTTACTACTACCGGATTTTGTCGCAACATTGACAAGGACCTTGTCCTAGAAGAGCAGAGCCTTTGAGAACAAATTGTTCGCTTCCAAGCTTAAAAAAGTTGTCAATTATTGGGCGTCTTTTAGATTGCAAAGGAACAATGTCTTGCCATGGAAGTAAAAATCCTGATTTTTAGTACCTTCTCTGACACGTTTTAAAAAGATGACCTAATTGTCACGGTACTAAAAATTTCCTAAATAGATCGTGCGACACTCAACTAGATCAAGTCCCCGCTTGCATGCTAATCAGCATATAACTTGAGCTCGGTGAAACTATTAGCCAGCAAGGATAAAAGTTAAGTAAACTAGTAGTAGATTATTTAATTGAAGCGAGAGCACTCAATGTGTGTAGATGAGTGTTTTAGCATGATGGTATGCTTTTGAGGTGCTTTATTGCCACTTCTTGATTCTTAATGGTACTGCTTTGTACAATAACTAATGCAAGCGGATCAACTTTTTGTCACGTGGTTGAATTTCTTGCTTAAACGGTTCTCCAGTTGTGGGATAAGCATATTTGGAGTGCCAATAAGCTTTTCCTTGTTTTAAGGCAGACCGTGTTTAAAATTGGCAAAAGTGATCCTTCAATCATAACAGCCTTCAGAGAAAGGGCAATGGCCCACATTTCTCGAATGGCTCGTGGTTGCCCCTTTCCTGCACAAGTAAACTGATCTGATAAAAATGACAACCGTCTGGTATAAAATGCGTGAAGCTACAAAATGCGTGTGGGAATGGAGAGATCTGAACAAATAAATAATCCTCTAGCAGACAAGAGAGGATACTTTGTGCATACGCATGAGAGCTGAAGAAGATTTGTCTTGGCTATTGACTAGAATTATGTTTCCAGCAAACAAAGGAGGACAATATCTGCATTCCCATGAGACCAGAAGAAGATTTGTCTCAGTTATGAACTAGTACTGCAACCGGATCTGTAACAATGAGAGCTGAGGAAATGGTAATGATATTTCATGGTGACCCAGGATTGATCGACCACAATTTGCAAGACCGCATTGTTTTTCATTAAACTTTGTCAGAAGATAGGAGAGCATCATGGCTTTTCTTGCACTCATGGTAGAAAACAGTGTACACCACAAACATGAAAAGTTTTACAAGGCACTGCAACCAGATCAATGAAATCTTCTTAACCAGACACATAGAAGCTATATTGTCAAACTTCCTTGTCATCACCACATTTGCTGAATAAAGAGCACCAGCTACAACAAGCAGCGTGAGCGTTATAGCACAAGCTTCAACCCTTTTGCCTTTGATGAGCTCACGAGCTCTAGTAATTGATTTTCGTCCACCCACATGGTTTTCCAAGATTGCCACAACCAGGCTCAGCATCCAAACCACGGCCACGTAGAAATAGCAAACGCCGCCTAGAATTGATGCTACAGAGGTTAGAAAGGAAGCAGGACTACCATTGGCCACCTGTGAGATTACAACGGTTGGGATGGAGAAAAGGACCAAAATTGCCACAGTGATACGAATCATGTAAAAGCTGGCGATTATTGGCGCTGTCCACGTTCCTCTGAAGCTCAAAAACGTATGCTTTAAATCTAGTGCTTCTGCGGTGTAGGCTTCAGACGAAGAAAATATTGTCGCTATTGCGAAAAAAAGTGAGATGACACAATAAAGAATCAGGAATAGCAGCAGCAGCACGAAAATAAGCATGAGGTCTTTAACGATAGCTTTTCTTGCGTTCTCGTCATTTTCTCTGTTTGGTTGGACATTTTCGCTCAGGGAAGACAACTCTTCCAGTACTGGTGTTACCGCTAGATCAACACCCAATGCCAAGAGAGAGAAAGAAAAAGACACGAGGAGAAAAACTGGAAGTACAACCTTCCCATTTCTAATGGTGGTTACAAGGGCTTGCCACAAAATTCCAAAGACGTCCAAGGAAGATTGTGATTCTTTGGTTATGACCGGTTTGCCCATTTTTGAGTTTCTAGGCTGAGTATTTCCTTAAGAAGTTGACATCTTATAATGGCCATTTTGTGTTTTGACCTCACATGCTTGTCACTCTGTATTATTTAATATTGGAAGACGTAATTAATTGGTGTCGATTATTCCTAAGCCGGCTAAAGCACGAAGAAGGTTGATTCAATAATGGAATGGTAAATATCACAGAATAATTCAGGCAGAATGGTATATACTTTAGTGGAAGTTCCTAGGAATTGTCACTGTTTTTTTTTTTTGTTTGTTCAAGATTTGCCTTTGAAGAGAATGCGCTTCCCTTAAAGATTGAACGACTTCAACATTTTTCTAGCATTATGTCACAGACTGATTGAGTAGGAGACTACTTTTGGAGGTAACGCCATTCATGACTTCTCTACACTATGGTTCTTGTACTTAGCGGCATATTCTAGAGTAATAGGGGATAACTCTAGAAAGACAAAAGAGTGTTCTAGAGTAGTCTAGAATGGTAGAAAATTATAGGGAGACTTGTAAATATCTACAGAGGGTTCTAGATAACAATTATAGACCGTATGATTGCATGTATTTTCACCGTCTGTTGAGGACGTAGACTAGTATATAAAGCTAAGGCCTCCCTTGGCCAAAGCATCCAAGACATCTAGAGATCCAAGAGTGATCTAGCGATCCAAGACATCCATTAGAGAGAGTGATCCTAGTATCCTTGTACAAGCTTTCTCCAAGTAATATAGTGGGATTCATTTCCCAAACTCTTGTGTCTAATTGTTTATTTGCTTCTAACATCGTCCAGCTTAAAGGGTTCGCTGACTTAGCATGCAAGCGGGGGCTTGATCTAGTAAGTGATGCACGGTCAGTGTAGGGAAGTCTTTAGTGCCGTGACAGTTGGTATCAGAGCTTGGTTGCGAGGGGTTGTGTCAAGCAAGGAGTAGCAATGGCAGGCAAGGACACTAGTGTTGGGACATCGGGTATGTCTGAAGAGATGGTCATAGAACATGGGCGAAATTCACTACGCCACCCGGTGGGAAGAAGGGTGGTCGAGGCCAAAGCAAGTCGAGGGATGCTCTTGCTTCTTTGGGAGACCGAAAGGGTCGTTTGGAGATTGCAGTGGGTGATGTTAAGGATCGAGTGGGGATGGTCAAGCAATATCTACTGATGTTGGAGGAGCACGTCTTAGAAGAGCTCGAGTCACTCAAGAGGGCAGTGGATTCCCAAGACGAGCTGTGCAAGGTTCACGGAGTTTTTCGCTAATCTACAAGAACAACTAGACGTGATGAGGGTTGGCGTAGAGGAGATGAAGCAAGACGCGGCAATATGCAAGATGGCCATCGTGTAAGGAGTGGTTGCTACTCCTAGCCAAGGATGGACACGCCAAAGCCTAAAGAGTTCGAAGGCAAGCAAGATGCCAAGGAGCTCGATAATTTTTTTCGGCACGTGGAGAGTTACTTTAAAGGCACTAGCATTTAGGGCGAGGCAACAAAGATAAGAACTACCATTCTATCTTGCAGACACTGTTACTCTACGGTGGTATAGAAAACATTGTGATATACAAAAGGGTTATGCACCATAGATAGTTGGAAAGTGTTTAAGCGGGAAATTAAACGGCAGTCCTATCCAAAAAATGTAGCCTACAAAGCTAGAAAGAATTAAAGGAGTTGAGGCATAAGAGTAGCATAAGCGAATACATGAAGGAATTTACTACCCTTATTCTTCACAATGGCAGGGGAAGACCTCCTCTTCAACTTCATCGACAGCCTCCAAAATTGGGCCAAGAGGGAACTTCAAAGCAGGGGTGTGGAGGATGTCGATGAAGCCATAGCGGTAACAGAGTACGATAGAAGCGGCGACTCTCCAACGTCGAAGGGGGTAGACAAAGCTTCGAAAGGCAACCACGCCAATGGTGCAAAAGGAACTCCTAAGGCGTGGCACAAGGGTAGCAACCATGTTAGCATGAGAAAAATTGAAGGCCATGGCAAACTATAAGAGAAAGGCGCTAGCCGCAGGCCTAAGGGGTGCGTCTTTTGTAGAGGACTTCATTGGGCTAGGGGTTGCCCACGACAAGGCAAGCTTAACGCCTTGGTGGAGGAGAAAGGGGAGTCCGAGTGTGAGGCCGTGCGCATAGACTCACTCCAACTTGTGAACGCTCTCTACATGAAGAATGTGCCACAAGTCCCCACGGGTAGGGGACAAACTTCAACGAGCAAGGGTTTGCTCTAGGTGGAAGTAAAGTTAAACGGGAAGCCTGCACAAATATTGGTAAATATTGGTTGATTAGGGGGCGGCTCATAACTTCGTGACTATGGAGGAGGCCGAGCGGTTAGGCCTCAACGTGGTTGGTGGGATCCTTGAATTTTTGCACAGAAGTGCACAGCAGAAACTGACGATTCAATACGAGACCCCCCGTAAGTTAAACCCCATTATTTCTTTGAATTTCTCTTTCTGGTTTATGTTCTTTAGTGCCAAGTTGCATGGTTTGGCTATAATTAGACCATTTTTTAAGATGTATGTCTGCTTTGCGGCATATGGTTCTTGAATTCTACTTTGAGCTGGCTTTTTTTTTTATGGTTAATTTTTGAAATATTTTAAGGTTTTATAACTCTATTTCCTGTTGAGTTTCTTCAATTGAACTCTGTTTGTAACACCCTTTATTTGTTGCAAAATCCCTAGATTGGTTTATGGGCTTTTTCAAATTTTCTTATCGCAAAATTACATGCTTACACTATGATCTGACCTTTTCATAAGTTATATGTGTCTGGTTTACAGCATATAGTTCTTAAATGCAACAACGAGTTGGCCTCCTTGCATTGGACTGTAATGGCTTAAAGATTTTAAGGTTTTGGGACGTAATTGACATTAAAGTTTCTCCACTTGAACTTTGTACGTGGAAATTCTTCAAGTTGCTTTTGGCTTTTTTAATTTATCTTCTGCTCTTATGTTCTTTATTAAATTTGCGTGCTTTGAATTTTATACGTCCTTTTTCATCTTAACCACCAACCATTTTTCCGCTTTACCGCATGTAGTTCTTGATTTCTACTTGGAACTGGCCATCTTGGTATGTAATGGTTAATTTGAAAGATTTTTGAGGTTTTAAGTCCATATATGTTGTTGGGTTTCTTCGATTGAACTTTCTGTGTTCTTAATTAATACACCCCGCATCACAAAACTGTCTTCGCCTCCTAAGAAATTCCACGAATGGCCATGGATTTGACAGATCTTAGTCTCTGTCAGTACTTCACCGCATCATCTTCAGGCATGAATGATTATATAATGAGTTGCAATCACAGATTCTTTTGAGAGGGGCTATAAAGGCACAGATCGAGTATCACTGAACTTTTGAGCCTTTTTTTTATTGTTTTTGACTGTCAAAACTAGCCGGAATTACCTGATATTTCTTTCATGAATTTTTAGTGACAGAATTTTATCTTTAATTGTAATTCGTATATTTGTAAAGTTAAAAATACATAAAAGTAGAAGATAAATATGGATAATTATTTTACTGACTGAAGTTTCAACTACCGGTGGACCTTTAGCGAAGGAATTTTCGTCGCTAAGAGTCTTTTTCAATTTTCTTTTTGCAAATAGTAGAAAAATTATAAAAAGTATATTTAGTGACGGAATATTCTGTCGGTAAAAGTAATTATTTTCATCCATAAAAGTAATATTTTTATAGACGGATCACCTAAATCCGTTGCTTTTCTTTTAACGACGGGGTAATTATCAAAGAAAATTTCCAACGCTAAAATTTTTTAGCGACGGATGGATTTGGGGTCTTTAGAGGTAGGAAAAATCCGCCGCTAAAGACACTTTTTGTGGTAGTGTTCCATTATCATCCATTATCCATGAGCATGGGACCGAGAGGGAATGAGTGCTAACTCTTTTTTTTTAATGTTACACAAATATTTACGCATTTGACTGCACAGATGATGAGTAAATATCGCGTAAAAATGATCAGTTAAACAACGACAATATCACACACGCATCGCATGTGCACGGCAGCTCGTAAACAATAATGGAGGAACAAAAAAGACAACAGTAATTTCCATCGTAGAAACTCCCGCCACAAGAACTTACTTGCCAATCATTTTCCTTAGAACAACAATAACTAACCCACAAACCTTCCAAATCACAAGAATGCAAAGGATGCTAAGGGCAAAGGAAAGAAGAGACAATGTTACGTTTGTGGAAGGACCAATCCTTTAGCTCGAGATTGCTTTTACAAAAAGGTTGAGGAGTACAAGCCAAATGGTAGAAATCTAGGAGATCAAGTCAACGTGTTGTTAGATGATGAATCTCCTACTCGGTTTGATCATAATCTTTACATAGTGATAGATAGTTATCCAAGTAATGATTAGTGGTTAGATTCGGATACTAATATACATGTTGCTTTGATCATGGACTATTTAAGACTTATCAGAACTCAAGTAAAGATAAGTGTGACACTAGGAAATGATACAGCCGTACAAGTGGTAGGAATTAGAAGAGTTGATTTAAAGATGACATCGAAGAAGAGGTTAGCGCTTAACAAAGTGTTGCATTTTCCAGAGTCAGAAAAAAAAAATTTAATTAGTGGATCATCCTTAGTCCAACAAGGATACAAAGTTATAACGGAGTCTAAGAAAGTTGTAATAACCAGGAATAATGTATTTGTTAGAATATGTTATGTTTGTAATGGATTGTTTAAGCTAAGCATCTTGATTAATTCCAATCAAAATTTTAGTTTAGTTATAAATTTTGGATCTAGTAACATATATGGCATTAAAGGTTAGGGCATGTAAACTATCGGAAGGTCAAGATGTTGATAGATTTAAGCTTGATTCCCAAAGCTACTAAAGTAAGTGTAAGATTTGTGTGGAAACAAAGCAACCTAGAAAACCTCACAAACCAGTCTATAGAAATACAAGCTTTTAGAACTTATACGTAGTGATGTACATGACTCAAACCGAATTCTTACTAGAGTAGGCAAAAAAAAATTGTGACCTTTATTAATGATTTTTCAAAATATTGTTAAGTTTATCTAACAAGACCAATTATAAGTGTTTGTAAGTTTAAGATATATAGGAATGAAGTTGAAAACTAACTATAAAAGAAAATCAGAGTCCTCAGGTGTAATAGATGTCGGGAGTACATGTGGAACGAAATTAAGAACTTTTGTGAAAATAGTGGGATAATATATGAAGTAACAAAAACTCCCCCCCCCCCCCCCAACACCCCTTCAACCAAATGAAATGGTGTAGTCGGGAGAAAAAAACATTGTTAGACTTGGTAAATGCACTGCTGATAAATTCTGGTGCACCCGAGAACTTGTGAGGGGAATCCATCTTGTCATCTTGTTTTATACTAAATAGAGTGATCTTTAAGGATCATGACAAGACTCCATTTGAGCTTTGGAAAAAGAGAACTCTGAGGCTCGATATCTTAAAAGTATGGGGATGTTTGACTAGGGTAGCCATACCGTACCTAAGAGAAAGAGAATAGGGCCCAAAACAATAGATGCCATATTTATTAGATCTACTCGAAATAGTAGTGCAAATAGATTTTTGGTTATAATTCTGAAATTAGTTAAATTTTAAATAACTCTATCATAGAAGCTAGAGAAGTTATATATTTTGAAGATATATTTCCTTTTCAGACTAGTGTGTCTAACCAACCCTCTAGCTCTATAATCCAAATAAGTGAGAAAACACTTCCTGGTTGCACGATTGTAAAAATTGATCTCGAGTCTCCTATTGAACCTAGGAGGAGTAAAAGAGGTAGAACAAAAAAAACATTGGACAATAATTTTTCATCTATTTTGTTGAAGGAAAACCCAATATTTACCAAAACGTTATGTCTTCCATAGATTCGCGATTTTGGAAAGAAACGATTAGGACGAGATGAGGGAGCAAATCGACTCACAAAGGTACCAGATCAATCATTTCAGGACAAGCACTTATGCCCTCTGGTTTATGATGAGTATCAATCAATCATCCAAAATAATACTGATAGCCTATGGTTGGATAACCCAGGCTTACATCTTGTTTTGATGATAACTACACATTGATTATGTTCTAATGTGTGCTTTGAGTGTATTCTTAGTAGGTATATACATGCACACTCATGAATACACATTTGAGAAGTTGGATAGATAGATTAAACCCAAAGTAACTTAAAGCTATAGTGGACAGGCTATCAAAGCTTCATCAAGTCCACTGTCAAAGAGCAATAAAGAATCATAGGCTAAGTTACTATCGATTATGATTGATCTTTACTATTATGTAACTATTTTTTATTTGATACATGGATTGATGACTGTGACCTAAAATGACCTTTGAACACTTTGTGCATTGCATGTGAGTTCATAACCTTTCACACAAGTGTGGTAAAATGAGTGAGCTTTGGAGGTTACTCAGATTTTCTCAGAATTTTTTGGTACTAAAATTTTCATATTTTCATAAAACTTTTCATTAGATTTCCAACGCACAAAACGGCACCTCAATCCGATTTTTTTAGAGTAAGTTATGCCCAAAATAGGAAAAGGGGTTCTGTGAGGCAGCTGATAGGCAGTAGAGCAATACAGTCGACTGCATTAGTCAAAATTCATTTCCAACGGCTATTTTTGAGGATAAGACTGCAACGACTAGTTTAGAGGGAACCCAGTCGATTGCATTGAGAATACAGTTGACTGCAATGACAGTTTTGCTCACTTTATGCCTTAATAGCTATATTTCATTTGCTCCCCATGTAAATGATTTGGGGCTTCATCATACACCACGAACCATATTCTAAGCCTCCATTCATTATAGAAACATGAAGACTCATAGATTAAATTTTTCTCTCTTCATCTTCATGATTTTACATCATTAAAGAGAGCATCTTTGTGAGCAATTCTTTGATTGAAAGTGAGCATTTTTCAAGTCATCCATTCTCTCATCTCTCTATTGTACTAGAGATTTATTTGTACTCATTTCCTTTCAAGAAGGTTTTTTTGTACACACTTGATCTTTGTAGAAGGATTATGATCAAGGCTTGGGTTTGTCAAGTCTTGGGTGAGCTTTGTGGATTCAAGGCTTGTGCTTGGTGTCGACATATCACCAAGTGTTGTAAGGGTTTTGATCTTAACCCAGAAGAAGATTGTTGCTAGTGGATTCTAGTGCTCTTGTAAGGGACTTCCTTGAAGAGGTGGATATAGGCTTGAGGGTAGTTCAAGCCGAACTATTTAAATCTCGTTATCAAGTATCTCTAATTCAATCTCTTTACTTATTGCTCTATACTTGCTTGAGATTGTGTAGTCAGCATCTTTATTAAAGTACTACTTGGTTCGATTGAGATTTATGATTGTGCTTAGTTTAAATTCCTCTTTAATTTTCAAAAACCCTATTCACCCCCCCCCCCCCCTCCAGGGTTGTTTTGTTGGTTTCAAATACTTAGGTGTTATTTGATATACCTCCTAGAAGTAAACCCATAGATTGCAAATGGGTGTTTAAAAGAAAACTAAAACCTGATAAGAGCATAGAAAAATACAAAGCTAGACTAGTAGCTAAGGGGTTCACACAAAAACAAGGCATATATTACTTTGACACGTATTCCCCCGTAACTAGAATAACCACCATTAGAACCCTATTGGCACTAGCATTTGTACACAACATGTTATACGTCAAATGGATGTTAAGACTGCTTTCCTAAATGGAGACTTAGATAAAGAAATTTACATACAGCAACCTGAAGGTTCTAAGGTCAAAGGGCAGGAAAATAAAGTGTGCAAGTTAGTGAAATCACTCTATTGTCCTAAGCAAGGCCATAAGCAATGGCATCAAAGCTTAATGAAGTTATTCTACCTTATGGATTTAAGATTAATGACTATGATAAATTTCTATATTATAAAGAGGAAAACAATGAACATGTCATACTTTGCTTATATGTGGATGATATACTGATCTTTGGAACTAATCTAGATGTTGTTAAGAATGTGAAGACCTATTTATCTAGTAATTTGATATAAAATATTGAAGAGAAGCTCATGTGATTCTGGTAATGACGTAAGAGAAAACTCATGAAGGGATCTTATTGACTCGAGTATAGTTTTAAAGAGGAACTTGGAAAAAGCGATATCACATTGAAATATTCTCAAATCATATGATCCTTACTATACTTCACTAATAGGAGTAGGCCTAATATCGCATATGCTATTGGCAGACTTAGTCAATATACCCAAAATCCTAACAAGGAGCATTGGAATGTTTTAGAGAGAGTACTTAAGCATCTTAAAGGAACATTAGAGTATTCGTTGTCCTATCAAAGGCACCCAATTGTGATAGAAGAGTATAGTGATGCTAATTGCATAATCGATAGTTTAGAGATCAAATCTACCACTGGTTATGTTTTTACATTATGAGAAAAATCTATATCTTGGGGATCTAAGAAGTAACCGATCATCTCTAGAAGTACTATAGAGTTTGAGTTGATCGCTTTAGATACAGCCTACTCAGAGGCTGAATGGTTACGAAACCTTTGGTAACGACCCGGTTCACGGCCCTACCACAGGGCATTGCCTCCCTCAAAAGGGCTAGCCAAGTAGGTACTTATGAATTCATAGGCAGGGTCTTATAAGGCCAATCATAAACTCTTCCACAATCGATGTGGGATATTACAATCTCCCTAACTTATTCCTTAGCGTCCTCGCTAAGGCTCAATCACACATAGCTCAGAATCTTCCTCTCTAGCCAATGTGGGATATACCCAGCTCACCCTTCGTTGCCCCAACCATCTTCTTGATGTGGGATATACCCGGGCTTGCCTTCGTTTCCCCCAAACATCGGCAACCCTACGGGATAGCTCAGCCCGAGCTTTCGAGAGTCGACTATGATACCAGCAGTAACGACCCGGTCCACGGCCCCACCACAGGGCATTGCCTCCCTAAAAGGGCTAGCCAAGTAGGTACTTATGAATTCACAGGCAGAGTCTTATAAGGCCAATCATAAACTCTCCCACAACCAATGTGGTATATTACATTTTGCTAGACATACCTTTAGTGGATAAGCCTTTACCAGCTTTATCTGTGCATTATGATTGCAAAGCTATTATAGATCTTATTAAAAGGTTTCACACAAACAAATAGATGAACGGACACATACTAGTAAGATACAAGTCAGTCAAGGGAGTAATAAATAAGAATGTGATATCTCTTAAATTTGTGATATCTGAAAAGAATTTGGTTGATAACTTAACTAAAGGCCTATCCAATGAGGTTCTATTTGACTCATCGAGGGGGATGGGGGCTTAAGCCCATAGGGAGTCACCAACAGGGCTAACCTAATCTTTATGATTAGAGATTCCGTGAAGTAGGTTCCATGGGTAGGATCAACCCGTAAAGTGTGACTCATAATTATAGCACTAATACTATAGGAGCGTAGTGTCTCATCCCCATCCCTATTGTGATAGTGCTATTAGTATGATGTTAAGGAAGGGTTTTACCCTGAATGAGCCTGAGGTAGATATTTTTGCAACGTACTGTCACATGTATCCTAGGGAGAAATTACCTAAATGAGAGTGGTCGTGAGGACGGGACTGTGGGGACTAGGCTAATCCCTAAAGACTCTCATGAGGATCAAGATTAGAGCGCATAGCCTTTAGTAATGCTAACCCGCTATGAACCAAGCCATGTATCAACGCTGCATGTGACTAATTAAAGTGTGATCAAGGGACCTAATTCAAGGCGTAGTCCATTATGGCTCCCTCAAATAAAAATTGTCAACACTAAATGTGGGTTCAAGCCTGAAAGGCACCTACACTCATTGCACCGTATAATGTTGCCTATACTTAATATACTATTTTGGTATTTTAAGGTTTTAAACCTTTATGGGGGATTGTTAAAATTTGCTTTGGTTTCATAAACAAATTCTTTAAGTAAAGCTTTAAAACCTTACTTTATTTGCTTTATTTATTCTAGTCAATGTAACCTATTGTATTAAACTTTGTCATAATTTTATCCGTAATATTTTTTACCATTGTTATTTATTATGTGTGTAACCCCGAGTCTTCTTCTAATAAAAAAGGTGACTACTCCTACCATGGAGAATACACACATCAAAGACATATGCTTGATACTTTTATATGCTCTATACATTCCCTAAATTTGGTTTTGGGCAACTTGATCAGGCTAGTTCAATAGTCTTCCTGTGGACGCATATAGATAAGGCGACGCTATGAGCCTTGGGTTTTATCTTGGAGGGTTTATCTTTCGTTGGAATCCATGCACAGGGAGATGATAAAGCCTTTATAGGACAACGATTTTGTCGTGATTCTCACAGGCTAGCGCAATTTACTTTTATTTCTCTATAGCTACATATTGCATGCTAGTTAAAATATTTAATAGCTTGTTTGTGTGTGTGTGTGTGTACATATGCTACTTCTATGCTTATTTGGATGCCTAATTTCTTTATTTAGCCATGCGTCTTGATAATTTTCATGGTTAGGCATTACATGTTTTAAACATATTTTTATAATTAATTGTTACGAAAAGTTAAGGTAGCAAATCTAAGCTATATTTCTGACACTTTAGCAATATTAAATTACAAGATAATCTCTTTGCATTGGGTTGATCAAATACGTAGGGATGTGTCAGCAATATATATTTTTGTGATAATTAGTAAAGTTCACGTGCGTTGCACATGAAATTTGATTCTTGAGAACATGGAGGACGTGTATAAATCATCTGTTAGTTGCTTAGCATGAGCTAATCTACTTTTTGTCTATTTCAAAAGAGCACCGAAAATTTTGATAATCCGAATGATCGGCAATAGAGATTTATGTTTTGTGCTTGTACGCTTGTATGGTTTTGTTCTGATTACGATAAAAAGCTTTTGCACAAATAATCATCATCCACGTAAATTCTCATTCAATCTCTACTTTCACCTCAAATTTATAAGATTTTGATGAGTAAGTTCAGTGCTCTATTTCTTGATATGAAGTCTACATATGTTCTATGTCATCTGAGCTCTCAAATTTATGGAGGACAAAGTTGTATATAATATGTAGTTTAGAGAATATACAGCCTCATTCATCCTAAAATTCATCATTTAACCTTGTACTATTTAATTTCAGAAAGGTATTCCATGTTTAAGTTTTTCACCTAATTAATGTACCTCTCTCCGTCCCTGAAAAATTTGATCACTTTGAGTTTACATGCATATTAAGGATTTAGGTTATATATTGTATATTTTTTTCATTTTACCCTTTAGAGAGAAGGGGAAAGAGAGTGGGTCAGGAGAGAGAAAATTGGTTGGTAGAGTATTAAATGTGAAAAGAGAAATAAAATAAAAAAGTATAAAGTGGTGGGCCAAGAGAGAAAAAATGAGATGGTAGAGACCTAAATGTAAGAGAAATAAAATAAAAAGGGATAAATATGTAAAAATACCTACATAATCTTTCTTAATTTGAAAGTGATCAATTTTTTTGGGACGGCTCAAAAAGAAAATATGATCAATTTATAAGGGACAGAGGGAGTATATATAAATGGGATTTGGTTTATAAGCCTAAAAACTAGATGTTCAATTGTAGCAAACAAGATCTCACAAAAAGTAAATAATTGATAGATGTACAAAATAGATGCTTGCTTGAAAACCCCATTGATTCTGCAAACAATATCATGCATAAGAACCTATGCATCAAAGACACGACATTGATCATTAACGTGTTAAATTCTATTAAGGTTGGAATAACAATGGACAACAAAATTAATTTTTTTATTGATCCTAGAACATATTTTTAGCATCTGCATATACACCACACATTAAGTTCGTAATTTTGGCTTGCCCGGCTCTCTCTCTCTCTCTCTCTCTCTCTCTCTCTCTCACACACACACACACACAGCACTACTTGATGAGATAGGTTTGTTCAGATCAAGTTCAAATATTGGCCTTTGTACACACATGTGCCTGCCATGATACCTCGTTTGCTTGGCGCAACAAACATTAGAAGGGAAGAAAGTGGTCTTATTGGTTCTAGCTTGGGCTCACAAAAATTGACAGTTATATATCTGATTAAAAGCATGAGTTTTCGATGTTAGAATTGGTGGCTTGTTCTTCTACAAGAGACATTGGTTATTCTAAACTCGTGCTAGCTTCCTAGTTAATTTGTTACACTTAAATCATGGAAAACAAGACCTCTTGTATACACAAAATGATAAGTAAAGGAGAACATTAGAACGAGAAACTTATTTGTTTGTTAAGATTGTACAGGAAAAGCAAAAAGAGAATAAAATAGTAAAGAGCTTCACGAAGGGTGTATGCGGCAGGATGTATTCCTATCGACCACATCCCCATTAATACTAATTAGATTTGCGCAATTTATCTTTTTTCTCAACCTTCTTGTCAATTTTCAGATGTCATCCTAAGAGCAAAATTTGTCAGTTGAGGACACGTTAGCCCTTCTTTTTTTTCTTCAGTAGTTTTTTTTTTCAATATTTTTCTTCTAAGGCTCGTGTTAGCCTTTTTTCTTCTATATTTTTCCTCAATCTCTTCTTCAATTATGTTGATGTAGTCCTAAGAACAACATTTCATGGATAGGCTCGTGTTAGCCTTTTTTCTTCTATATTTTTCCTCAATCTCCTCTTTTTTGCCTAGGCCTTACTTTAATTTCTTGTAAGCCAATATAATAGTTCTAAATGGTTATTCTTGTAAGTGGAACATTCCAATGGCTAATGTCTATAAGCACGGTCGTCACGTAAGGTATTACCTTTGTACGACTCTCTCTCTCTCTCTCTCTCTCTCTCTCTCCCCCTTCCCAAATATAGAAAATATCTAGAATAAAGGCTTCTTGAAGCTTGTGACCAAGGTGGAAAATTTATCAAGTCAGTCAGCAACTATTACGTGGCCTTGCAAAATTAATGTAACATCTCCGAAAATTCAGAGCTCCGCCGTCAGATCTGTTCACTAACACATGTTCTAATCATCTAATTTAACATCAACTCAAATTTCTCAAAATCCTATATTACAACCACTTAGCTTAATTATTATAGCTTAGGTCTTCGCAACTCAAATTCTTAAGAATAAATTAACAATACTGACTAGCGTTGGGGTTACTATACAGTAGTGGTAGGCTCACCGGAATCTCACACAGACTCTAAACCGCATTCCCTAGCATTCTACAGCTGACCATCACCTGCAGAAGGGAATCAAACGAAGGGTGAGCTTTTGAGAGCTCAGTAAGGTCGTACAAGGACTAACAAAATAATTACAAAAATATTTCAAAGAATCTAACCGACGAATATTTTCAGAATACTTCAAACGATCAAAACTCAATGATTTACAAAAGGATCAAAATTCATCAGAAATAGTTACCAAAATAAACCATAATAATCATGACGGGTTCCAGAACGATCAATAAAAGATCATTTTCGAAGCCATCATTCCAAAATACGATGATGATTTTTCAAAGGATTTTAAAACGCACACAGATCATCTGAGACAGTTCTTTCGAAAATACAACAAAGATTTCTTAAGGGATTTCAATAGAAGCACAAATCATTTCAGATAATACTTTTCAGTTATTTCCGTAACAGTCACAGCAATAAACAGAGCAAATAAAATCAAAAAAACAATGTTGATCCTGCACGGTCGCGATGCCATTCCGGCAAGGCACATATGTACACATGCATGATGTACCAGAATAACTAGTCCTTCTCACTAAGGTAGTAGCCCTGCATAATTCCGCTGGTTCAGACCCTTATATCGCCTTCCCACAGAAAAATCAACAATATCAATGAACATTAACATAAGCTCAGATCACCAAAATCATATCGGATTTTAATAACCATAACATACTGAAGAAGTCATCATTCAAATTCAAAAGAAAATCACAAATAAACAGCAAAACGATTGGGAATAGTTATTGGATTTAGGAACAACAATTCGAAAGAATAGATACAAAAAATTATCAATTTTGCTCAGCATTCAATACAGGCGAGCATCACAAGATTTTCAAATAATCGATTCAGGTTCAACATTGGGGTTTTATGGGCAATAACATGTTGATATCAGTAAACAATTCAAAGTTTGGCATTAACCATAAGTAGATCAAGTACTTACGAGTACGAGTTATCAAAATAAAGGTTCGGACGAAAGTCCTTGATCAGGGTTCAGATAAAATCCCTTACCTGGATCCGCACCTAAACTATCTAACCAGAAGTCTTTAGCTTTTACCTAAACGGAATAATCGAATCATTAGAACACAGACTACAGCACACTATTATAACTTAATACGGACTCACACGTACTTTACAAATTAACCCCCCCCCCCCACCGGATATGTAA
This sequence comes from Escallonia herrerae, assembly GCA_033070095.1. Classification (NCBI taxonomy): domain Eukaryota; kingdom Viridiplantae; phylum Streptophyta; class Magnoliopsida; order Escalloniales; family Escalloniaceae; genus Escallonia; species Escallonia herrerae. The sequence continues at coordinate 125,276 of JAVXUP010001921.1, read as the reverse complement.
AATTATTGGAACGTCGCTGGGGTGTAAAATTATCAAAATGCCCCTATCGAACTTAAATCACCAAAATGGTCTTCTCGTAAGTAGAATTACTATAATAACCTTACCGTACGCAATTTTACCTAAAAATACTTTTTTTAGGTCAAATTACCAAAATACCCCTTCTCACACTTGAATCACAAAAATTGCCTTCCCACAAGTAAAATCACTCAAAAAAAATCTTAATATATGTGAATTTATACCTCTTATAGGTAAAATTACCAAAATACCCCTTCAGGGTGGTAAATTACCAAAATAACCCCCCCCAGCGGTTACATTTAAATCGTCAAAATGACATTTCCGTAAGCAACATCACTGAAGTATCTTTATTGTATGTAAATTTACTCAAAAATACCCTTTATGGATAAAATTACCAAAATACGCCCTTTCAGGGTGGTAGATTACCAAAATATCCCTGTGGGTTTCTGACACTCGAAAAATCCCAAAGATATCTTTAAACGCTATTTTAAGCATCATGATGTCATTTCTGGACTAAAAAGTATTTTAAAAATTTCTCACCCAAAAATCTAGAACCGGTGTCCGGATTGAGTGCTAAAAGGTCAGTTTCAAAAAATATATATATCTATCAGTCTCAGATAGGCACCAAATTTTAGACAATAAATCATAACAGTAAAATAAGGTTTTTATAAAATTTCAGATTAAAATAACTTGGTTTACTAGGTTAAATAATTCACTAGTTCTGTTTAATCGATGCCCTAATTTAGCGTTCTTCGTGGATACCAAAAATTTTAGAAAAATTCTAGAGCGTTGGTAAAAATATTGGGGTTACTGTTTTGAACTTTGTCTAATTTTGACCCTAACTATTTATAAAAAAAAATCAGATTAAAACTGCCTAATAAATTTCTATCTTTTAGTGACACAAACAGTCACTATTCAAAGTGAAACACACACTAAAACACCTTATTTACACACATCTTCTTCAACCTCTCCTCCCTCTACCGAAATCAGTTCCACCCCCCCCCCCCCCCAATTCATGCACAACCACTTCTATATATAATACCCCCCACCAAAACACTTACAACACCCGTCTAAACACAATTATACACAAACAATTAGCACCTATCTATGCTCATAATACACACACTAACACAATGCGCACACAAAGTCACACCCTTACCTCCAACTGTGACATACACACACCTACACACAAAACTGAACTCTCTTGACCGAAATACAAATCAGTGTCCCCCCCACCCCCACCCCCACCCCCACCCCCCACAGCCCTCACACACAGATATACTACATAACTCATGCACCACACATCAAACATAATACACCTTAATACACTCACACTGAAGCCATATGAAAACACACACACAGTGGCACCTAGAACACACACATTACACATTGAAGCAAGCACACATCCCTTGGGACTTCACTGAAACACACAAAACTTTCACCTACCTAAGCTGCCAACACTCACAAACATGTTCATACACATAGACGTGAACACTCCATTGCCAGTAACCAAGCCCACATAATTCACCCCAAATCCACACAGAACACACACACACACACACTAAACACACTAAAAGGAGAGGAGGGCATTACCTGTAGATTTCCATTAAATCTCTCAAATCTCCCTCTGCTATTCTCTCCCTTGCAGCCCTATTTTCTGCTTCTCCTACTATGTTCCGTTTTTTTTCCTCTGTTCTTATCTTTCTTTTATTTCTTCCCTCCCGAATTTTTCTTTCTTTCCACTTAGGATAAAACCAAATTAAAATAAAATAACAGATTAGTCATCAACCCAAACTAGCAAGAGGTGGCACGAATTAAGAAAGTCTTCTCCAAGAATTTGACATCTAAGGCATATTTTCAAAATTTGCAAAATGGCCCCTCAAGTTTTCAAAATTGTGAAATAGCCCCAAAACTTTTGGGGCTGTACACTTACAAAATTTTGTATTCATTTTTGTAATGATGATGAAAAAGATACCTTTTTTTGCGTACTTTTATCTTTTTTCATATTCATTTTGGATACTTTTTCGAAACAGTAGCGAAAATTGTGAAAACAGCACCTTTTTCGGCTCAATGTCAGAATTTTTTTTTTTTGTCAGATTTCTACTCCCTCCCTCCCCCTCTCTCGCTGTCTCTCCCCCCGCACCACCATGGCAGCACCTCAAAAGACTAGAGCCTCCACTGAACCACCATGGCACCACCTCAAAAGTTTTCCGATCCCTCCCTCTCTCTTCTTCATTATAATCTTTTGATTTTCTTTAGACTCACCATCTCAGGCAGTCGGGGTTGCCTCGGCGGATCAATTTCCACGGCATCAAAAGTTGATCTTGAAAAGCCAGGTTCGCTTTGCAGTCGGGATGAAAAGCCAGCCACGCGTTGATGGACTCACAATCCACGACAATCAATTTCCACGACAATCTTTGGACTCACCATCTCAGGCGACAGGTTCGCTAGGCAGACTAGCATACGGGTACTCCAGTCAAACACTCAAATCTCATCTTGGGCCGGCAGTAGATGGGGAAGAAGGTCGGGAACGACTCAATCATGGACTCATCGTTCTCCGGTGAAGCTGGCATCGATCCCGTACAGGTACTCCGGTCAAACACTCAAACCTCATCTTGGGGTGCAGTAGATGGGAAAAAAGGTCGGGAACGACTCATCACGGACTCGTCATTCTCCGGTGAAGCTGGCGTCACTCCCGTACAGGACTCCGGTCAAACACTTAAACCTTATCTTGGGGCGGCGGTAGATGGGGAAGATTTCCAGAGAGTGGGGGGGCAGGGGAGGGTGTGGGATGGGGTTGGAAAGGGCAGAGAGTGGGGGGCGGGGGAGGGTGTGGGTATATTATAAATAATATAAGGATACCAGTGCAAGAATGAAAATGAAAATGATATAAGTACATAAATCCGACAGAAAAAGTAGTTAAAATGAATTGTGAAAATTATAAAAGTACAAGAATGAATTTCTATCTGAATACTAAAATCTTGAAAACAAAAACATAATACAAAATGCAAAAAAGAATTGTGTAAGCGTACGGGCCCTTGGGAATTTACATTTTTGCCCCAAAACTCTCATAATCATCATTAATTAAATTAGATGTTACTAAAACATACAATATCACTCATTTCATTAATTTTCATCACTAAAACATTAATTACATTTATGTCCCCAGAGTTTTTCCAAAATTTCAGAAATGTCCTCAGAATTTTCAAATTTTATATTTGTGCACTAAATTTTTTTAAGCCTCAATACGCTACTTATACCCAAAATTATCGCCCGTTTATTTTTCAGAGCACAGATAGTTATTTAAATAAGTCCGGAAGTTCGGAATATTACGATTAATAGCTTGCAAAAAAGGATTACATCACTGTGTCAATAAACCAAGTGTAGCAGATATGTATGTTTACTATTGCTATCCATTATCAATGCACTTGGAAATAAAGTACAGTTTTTAGGTGTAGCGAATAGCATCGGAAAAATTCGCGAAATGGATCTTTAAATAGAGTCGCCATCTTCTTTAATTTGAAGAAAATAAGAAAAATCTAAAAAATGACTCTAAAGTGTCCAAAAGGATGACTGATTAATCAAAACCAAGAGACGGTTCCAGGGACTAAGTTACACAATGGAAGATGTTAGGCACCCGCCACGCCATTTTGGTCTTTACTTCATTTCTAATGATTATTGGCCTTAAAAACACATAGCATGCAATATACAATAAGAATCAGCCTAAATTTATTTTTAAATTTTCGGCTTCAACTCAACAACAAGGGTCAAGTGGCGCGATGTACGTATCCTATCGGACTAATCAGAATCAAAATTATCGTAATTCGACACTGGTCCTACAGGAAGTAATCTACATTTTGAAACTTAGACTTAGACAAGAAGTAAATAAAAAGAACCTTTTCTTTGTTTTTTAAATGAAATGCAATTACAGGGGAAGGGATGACAATCTATAAGATTTCTACCCTAAGAAAGCTCATAAAAATTACCTCGAGATGTTGCTTGCCGGGACAACTCATGGATGTTCTTCGTAAGATCCAGGATACAACGAAACAAAAGAATGTTTTAAGAGTAGCTTGAGTGGCTAGATTTCTCGAGAAAGATTGTATGTCACTACAAAAAGAAATGGCATGCAAGCTCTAAAGAGAATTAGCTCTTGGCTCGACTGAAATCTGACCCCAAAAAATGAAGGACAAGACCCACTTTTTATAGTGCTCAGAGTCGCAGAATGTGATAAGATTGGCAATGCCAATTTGCAAGGCTGGAGATAAGTCAGAATAAGTAATAAAATCGTAAATTGACAAAAGTCAACTAATCGGCCCATTATTCAAAAACTGCCCGGTTCACCCCATTAATTAATAATAATTTTTTTCAAATCTCGAGACATTATCTGTCTCTATTTTTAGTAATTATCTTAAAAATCATAAATGAGATGTACCAGATTCGGGATAAGTCATCCCTAACTAAAAAATAAATAGATTTGATCTTTACATCAAGGATAAATCATGGATTACTTCTCCAAACTACATCAATTAGAATAATCTTGACCTTGCGGACTTGACCTAAATGGACTAGACCAGTGCAAATGGACTGAGCCACTGGACTTGGACTAAACATGTAACTGGACTTGACTAGAAAGTTAAACTAGACTAGATAGGGACTAAATTAGTTAAATAAACCTTGACTGAATCAATTAAATAAACCACATTACTAAGCCTACACTTAATAATTCATTCTAATTATAATAAAGCCACTATTTAATTAATTAAAAATACCTACAAAAGTGGGATGTCTACATAGCCTTTCATGGATGTACCGCTCCCGGGCGAACATCACTGAAAAGAATACAATGCATTTTTACAGTCAAAACACGAAAAAAGATCACATGACTCAATCAAAAATTCCAAGATTCACACAGATATGAGGTCAGACCGGTAGGGGCTGCCTACGTATCCTGGCAGGAGGAATCAGATGAACGTAATTAGATAAAATACATATATTTTTTGAATTTGGAGCCAACAAGAACAATGGTTGGTTGTCAAACAATATATTAAAGACAAACATTTCCTGTTACTGGAGTTACCAAACTGATGATGCGGAAAATGGTTCGATGCTACGTGGAGGTGCCACAAAGGATGCAGTCTGAGTCAGCTTCCAGGTAGGCATCGTGGGAGACAGCAAGGACGGCGTAAGGGCCGAGGGCAAGGCTTCCCAGACAGGTCGTGAGGGCTGGCAGCGCTGCGCAGGCAGGGTGACGATGAACAGGACCGACAGTCTACAGTCCGTGATTGGGGTGCAGCGTCAAGGGTTCGTGGACGTGAGCCCAAGTGTGTTTCTCTCACTAAAATTTTAGAGCGAATGTCTTTTTAGAGAGAGAAAGTGAAAGGCTCAAAATGAGAGAAAGATCCTTGAAAAAGCTCCAAAGTCCACTATTTATAGGCAAAAATGTGCATGTGTCATAAGTTGACATGTGTCACCCCCTGGGAATGACACGTCGCCAGGGGGCCAAAGCAATGATCCTCTGTTGGGACTGCCGGTCCCTAAGTTCGTGCTGCCCTGCCCTTGTGACGTCTCTCTGCCTGTCTGAGGAGACTGATCATGCCGCGGTAGTATGGTCAGAGTAGCCCGTTGCCCCAGCCTCCAGTCCAAGCCCTTACTGAATCCCACAGGCCTGGCAACGGTGGGGAAGACCCGACGCCCAGCTGCCAGGTGGACTAGGCAAGATGCCCTTCCGAAGACCTGCTCCCATCTCAGAGTGACCCGGGGGTCATAGTCCTTAGGGGTGCCGACGCGAGCCCCCAGTGCCAGAGCACGTAGGGCAGTCACGCAGGCATCCTGGCAGAGATAGTGTCCCGGAGGAGTCACCTATCCCGCTGCGAAGGGTCCTCGTGCCGGAGCACGGAGCGAAGCCCCCCTAGAATGAAGACGGCGATGGCTTTGACGTTGTGAGCCCATCCCGTAAGCATATAACATGATTGTGGCGCATGGGCGCGGTGGAGTACGGGCGACGAGGGTCACAGAGTAACTTCCCCCGAGCGACGGGGGTCGCAGAGTGACGTCCGAGCAACAAGGGTCGTTGCGTGGATGTCGCGCGACCGTGAGCGACGGTTGTCATGGCGACAGAGCGGCCACAAGCGACGGTCATCGTGACCACGAGTGACGGTCATCGCGACGACGGAGCACGGCCGAGAGCGAAGGTCGTCGCGACTACGGCGGAGTGCGGCCGCGAGCGATGGTCATCGTGACTATGAGTGAGCGACGGCAAGCGATGGTCGTCACGGTGACGGAGCACAGCCGAGAGCGATGGTCACCGCGACTACGGTGTAGCGCGGTCGCGAACGACGGTCATCGGTCGTCAAGGCAGGTGGCCGACCTCATAGGGTGGCCGACCCCCAAGGGTGGCCGAGCCCCTCAAGGTGGCCGACCCCATAGGGTGGAAGTCACATCGAGGTCGCTTCACGAGCATTTCACGTGACCTGAGCATGCGTTGCTTTGACCGGCTCTCGAGCGTTGAAAAGTTGACCGCTGACTGGGTGATGTGTCGTGCAAAGTGGGTCCCTTAGCGGGTCCTGGGGTGCGACCAGAATAGGGTATGAACATAAGCCCCTGCGTGTGGCGTGTGCGGAGGGGCAACCCGAGTGGGCGTCGCACGCATAAACGATGTGGTTACAGCCCATCCTGCTGCGGGGGCCAGGGTCCCTGGTGATGGAGCCGGTGATGACGCTAAGCCCGTGTAGCAGTTTGATTGAGCCGGCGATGGCGCTAGCCCGTGATGGCGCTCAGCCCATGCCGCAGTTTGATTGAGCCGGCGACGGCATACAGCCCGTCCCACAGTTTGATTGAGCCGGCGACGGCACGAAGCCCGTCCCACAGTTTGATTGAGCCGGCGATGGTGCTAGCCCGTGATGGCGCTCAGCCCATGTCGCAGTTTGATTGAACCGGCGATGGCGCTAAGCCCGTGATGGTGCTCAGCCCATGCTGCAGTTTGATTGAGCCGGCGATGGTGCTAGCCCGTGATGGCGCTCAGCCCATGCCGAAGTTTGATTGAGCCGGCGATGGCGCTAGCCCGTGATGGCGTTCAGCCCATGCCGCAGTTTGATTGAGTCGGCAACAACATACAGCCCGTCCCGCAGTTTGATTGAGCAGGCGACGGCACGAAGCCCGTCCCGCAGTTTGATTGAGTCAGCGACGGCGCTAGCCCATGATGGCGCTCAGCCCATGCCGCAGTTTGATTGAGCCGGCAATGGCGCTCAGCCCATGCCGCAGTTTGATTGAGCCGGCGACGGCATACAGCCCGTCCCGCAGTTTGATTAAGCCGGCGATGGCGCTAAGCCCGTGATGGCGCTCAGCCCATGCCGCAGTTTGATTGAGCCAGCGATGGCACTAGCCCGTGATGGCACTCAGCCCATGTCGTAGTTTGATTGAGCCGGCGACGGCATACAGCCCGTCTCGCAGTTTGATTGAGCCGGCAATGGCGCTAAGCCCGTGATGGCACTCAGCCCATGCCGCAGTTTGATTGAGTCGGCGATGGCGCTAGCCCGTGATGGTGCTCAGCCCATGCCGCAGTTTGATTGAGCCGGCGACGGCATACAGCCCGTCCCGTAGTTTGATTGAGCCGGCGACAGCACGAAGCCCGTCCCGCAGTTTGATTGAGCCGGCGACGGCGCAAAGCCCGTCCCGCAGTTTGATTTAGCCAGCGACGGCATACAGCCCGTCCCGCAGGGAGGGGTCCTCGTGCCGGAGCACTATGAGCGGAGCCCCCAGAATGCCGCACACTCTGGAGAGTGGGTCGAAGATCTTCCACGCCCATGGCGGGGGTGCATGGTGTGGTGAATCGGGTGTTATGCCCGGAGGCTTGTAACATGGTCGTGGTGCATGGGCACGGCGACGATTGTCGCGGAGGTATACTTGGTGCCAGGGCCCCGCATCATCAGCGTGGCACAAGGGCGTAGCGACGACTGTCGTGGAGCAATACCTGGTGCCTGGATCATAAGCATGGCGCCAGGGCGCGGCGACGACTGTCGCGGAGCAATACTTGGTGCCTGGGGCATGCATCATAAGCAATGCGCCAGGGCGCGGCGATGACTGTCGCGGAGCATATACTTGGTGCCGGGCACATATGATAAGAATGGCACATGGGTGCGGCGACGAAGGTCGTGGAGCATATACTTGGTGCCGGGGCACATATGATAAGAATGGCACATGGGTGCGGCGACGAAGGTCGTGGGGCATATACTTGGTGCCGGGGGACATGTGATAAGAATGGCACATGGGTGCAGCGACGAAGGTCGTGGAGCATATACTTGGTGTCGGGGGCACGCATGATGAGAATGGCGCACGGGCACGGCGACGAGAGTCGCGGAGTTGGAGCCCTGTGACGAGAGTCGCAAAGCTGTAGTGTGGACGCGGGCGACGAAGGTCGCGGAGATGGCACCCGGGCGATGAGAGGCGCGAAGGAGCGCGGGTGACGAGAGCACATAGCTGTAGCACAGACGCGAGCAACAAATGTGTGAGGGCGATGAGAGTTGTAGAGCTGGCGCGCGGACGCAAGTGACGCGGGTGACGAGAGTTGCGGAAGGTGCGCACGGCGCTGGCGGCGGGGGTCCGCACGGAAGGTATGCACGGTGCTGGCGACGTCGGTCGCGGAGACGGCGCCCGGGTGACTAGCGATGAGGGTCGCGGAGATAGCCCCCAGGCGATGGGCAACTAGTGTTGTGGAAGGTGGGCATGGTGCTGGCGACGGGCGTCGCGGAAGGTGCGCACAGTGCTGGCGGTGGGGGTCTGCACGGAAGGTATGCACGGCACTGGCGACGTGGGCCGCGGAGGGCGCCCGGGTGACGAGCGATGAGGGTCGCAGAGATGGCGCCCGGGCGACGGGCAACTGGGATCGCGGAGACAGCCCCCAGGCGACTGGCAACAAGGGTTGCAGGAGGTGCGCACGGCGTTGGCGACGAGGGTCGTAGAGACGGCACCCAGGCGATGAGCGACGAGGGTCACGGAGACAGCCTCTGCCGGGTGACGGGCAACGAGGGTTGCGGGAGGCGGCCCCCGGGCAACGGGCGTCGCGGAGACGGCGCCCGGGTGACAAGCGACGAGTGTTGCGAAGACGGTGCCTGGGCGATGCGTAGTGGGCCGAAGGTGTGGCGTTGTGGCTGTGGAGGCTGAATGCGGTGTTGCCTTGTGAAAATGGTGGGTGCTTTTGTTAGCGTTGTGAAAATGGTGAAAATGTATTTTTCAAACCAAAAAAAGCAGTGAAACTAAAACAAAAAAGGGGAGGGGGGTCGCGCAAAGTGGGTCCGCTAGTGGGCCCTTGAGTGCAACCAGAATAAGTTGGGAACATAGCCCCCTGCGTGCGGCGTGCGCGGAGGGGCAACCCGAGCGGGCTCCGCACGCATAAACACATAGTGAGGTGTTAATGTCGTTTGTCCGAAAAGTTATTGATATCGTCTTTGAGTGACGAAGGAGGGCGACGAGGGTTGCGGAGACAGCCCCTGGGCTACAAGGGGCGCGGAGACAGCCCCCGGGCGACGAGCGACGAGGGTCGCGGAGACAGCCCCTCGGCGAGGAGGGGCACGGAGGCAACCCCTGGGAGACGAGGAGCACAGAGACAGTGCCCGGGAGACGAGCGACGAGGGTCACGGAGACAGCCCCCGGGCGATGGGCAACGAGTGTTGCTAAGACGTCGCCCGGGCGACGGGCAACGGTCAATGGCCGGTGTTGTCTGGTGCCTTGGTGTGAAGGTGGTTGTGGTGGCGCGATGGGCAAGGGCCAAAAAGGAGTGGCCAAGGGTGTGGCCGTGAGTGAGGGTGGCCGAACCAACGCGAGTGTCTATGGCCTCCGAAGGTTGGTGGGCATAAGCCAAGTGGGTGGCCGAAGGTGGTGGGGTCGGGGGAGCAGGGTAGTCGGCGGGGTGAGGGGGTCGGGGTAGCAGGGGGTCGGCGGGGTGGTGGGGTCGCGGCAACAAGGGCCTGCCATGGTGTCGTGGGGCTTGCGGGTGCGGGAAGAGGGAGAGGGAGAGAGGCCAAGGGGGGGTCGGCCGAGGGGGGGTCAGCGGGGTGGGGATGAAACAAGAAAGGGGTCGGCGGCGCAGTGCCTTCAGCCACGCAACGCTGGCTTACGGGATTGGGGAAGAGGGAGAGTGAGAGAGACCGAAGGCGGGTCGGGGTAGCAGGGGGGTCGGCCAGGTGGGTCGGGGAGAATGGTCGTAGCAGAGAGAAAAAAATGGTTAAGGGGACGAGGGTCGGCGGCGGCCATGGCCTGCCATGGCGGCGTGGGCATTCGGGGTCGGGGGAGAGGAGAGAGAGAGAGCCGATGGGGAGAGAGGGTCGGCAGGAGGAGTGGCGATGGCGGGAAGGTCGGCCTGCGGAAGGCGAAGGCCGAGATGGTTGCGGCCGAAGATGGCTCAGCGGCGCAAGGAGGGTGCGGCGCTTGTAGAAGATGAAGGAAATTAGGGTTATTTTGCGGGTTAGGGTATCTGGGATACGGGTCGGAGCAGTCAGGTAAACGGGCGGGCGGGTTTAACCCGCTTAAGCTGAATGAAGAGATGTGAAACGAGGCGGGGCAGGCGCGGGTCGGGTCCCTTGCGGGTGGGTTCTGCCCATCTGGGCTGCTTTTTTATTGTGACTTTGGAAATAAAATATTGCAATGCGAATTTTTTTTTTCTTTTTGTGGAGCCTATAAAAGGAGCATGAGAAGGGATGTAAATTTGGAGGAAGAAATAATTTTGAGGTGAAAGGGAGAGAAAGAGGGAGGTTGGGGATTGATGAAAATTTTCGTGGAAAATTTTCTAAGTGTTGGAGAGAGCACCGGAGGGTGAAAAATTTTTGTGAAAATTTTTCTAAGTGTAGAATGAGGGTGATGACCCGACCGCGAAAAATGAAGAAATGTTTCTAAGTGTTGAAGAGTGACAAGGGCGACGAGTGAAGTCGCGGGGGTGATGACTCGACCTCGAAAAATGAAGAAATTTTTCTAAGTGTCGAAGAGAGGGGAGGGTGCCGAGCGAAGTCGCGGGGGTGACGACCTGACCACGAAAAATGAAGAAATTTTTCTAAGTGTTGAAAAGAGGGGAGGGTGCCGAGTGAAGTCGTGGGGGTGACGACCCGACCACGAAAAATGAAGAAATTTTTCCAAGTGTTGAAGAGAGGGGAGGGTGCCGAGTGAAGTCGTGGGGGTGACGACCCGACCACGAAAAATGAAGAAATTTTTCCAAGTGTTGAAGAGAGGGGAGGGTGCCGAGTGAAGTCGTTGGGGTGACGACCCGACCACGAAAAATGAAGAAATTTTTCCAAGTGTTGAAGAGAGGGGAGGGTGCCGAGTGAAGTCGTGGGGGTGATAGTGTTGAAGAGAGGGGAGGGTACCGAGTGAAGTCGTGGGGGTGACGACCCGACCACGAAAAATGAAGAAATTTTTCCAAGTGTTGAGCCCGCTAGTGATGACCCGACCGTGAAAACTGAAGAAATTTATCTAAGTGTTGAAGACGGAGTGTGGAGTTCGGCGGTGGGTCGGCATTGACGACCGACTGAGTGACCGAGGCACGGGAGGGTTGGCAAGATGTGTTGCGTGCCTGCCCATGAGGTCGCACGGCCTGAGGGGATGTTGGCTGACGGAGTTAAGACTTAGTATCATGGTTTGAGCCACCCCGTGCACCACGTACCAAGTCGCTACAATGAGAGGCATGCGGAAGGGGTAGGGAGCTCAGCTTGCTTGGGGTAGGCAAGGGGTGTAGCCCCCAATGAAGTGAGACATAGCACCAAGGGTGGTGCCAGTAGAACAATGTTAGCTTGAATATTCTCCAAGTCTGGAAATGACGGCCTCTTGGATGGCTGGGTAGAGGATGTGACCGGTAGTTCTGGTAGCCATACGTTGCTGAGGCATGGTTACGTGAGTGTGTCAGGCAAGGAATGAACTGCACTGTTGGTAGTCCTCGTAGCCCTCCGCTGCACATGCATGGTGCCTGAGTCTGGAAGATATGCAGACTGCAACACGATGCTCACCTCCCCAGCGGAGTCGCCAAAATGATGATGCGGAAAATGGTTCGATGCTACGTGGAGGTGCCACAAAGGATGCAGTCTGAGTCAGCTTCCAGGTAGGCAAGGTGGGAGACAGCAAGGACGGCGTAAGGGCCGAGGGCAAGGCTCCCCAGACAGGTCGTGAGGGCTGGCAGTGCTGCGCAGGCAGGGTGACGATGAACAGGACCGACAGTCTACAGTCCGTGATTGGGGTGCAGCGTCAAGGGTTCGTGGACGTGAGCCCAAGTGTGTTTCTCTCACTAGAATTTCAGAGCGAATGTCTTTTTAGAGAGAGAAAGTAAAAGGCTCAAAATGAGAGAAAGATCCTTGAAAAAGCTCCAAAGTCCACTATTTATAGGCAAAAATGTGCATGTGTCATAAGTTGACATGTGTCACCCCCAGGGAACGACACGTCGCCAGGGGGGCCAAAGCACTGATCCTCTGTTGGGACTGCCGGTCCCTAAGTTCGTGCTACCCTGCCCTTGCGACGTCTCTCTGCCTGTCTGAGGAGACTGATCATGCCGCGGTAGCATGGTCAGAGTAGCCCGTTGCCCCAGCCTCCAGTCCAAGCCCTTACTGAATCCCACAGGCCTGGCAGCGGTGGGGAAGACCCGACGCCCAGCTGCCAGGTGGACTAGGCAAGATGCCCTTCCGAAGACCTGCTCCCATCTCGGAGTGACCCGGGGGTCATAGTCCTTAGGGGTGCCGACGCGAGCCCCCAGTGCCAGAGCACGTAGGCCAGTCACGCAGGCATCCTGGCGGAGATAGTGTCCCGGAGGAGTCGCCTATCCCGCTGTGAAGGGTCCTCGTGCCGGAGCACGGAGAGAAGCCCCCCTGGAATGAAGACGGCGATGGCTTTGAGGTTGTGAGCCCATCCCATAAGCATATAACATGATTGTGGCGCATGGGCGCAGTGGAGTGCGGGCGACGAGGGTCATAGAGTAACTTCCCCCGAGCGATGGGGGTCGCAGAGTGACGTCCGAGCAACAAGGGTCGTTGCGTGGATGGCTCGTGACCGTGAGCGATGGTTGTCATGGTGACAGAGCGGCCACAAGCGACGGTCGTCGTGACTACGAGCGACGGTCATCGCGACGACGGAGCATGGCCAAAAGCGAAGGTCGTCGCGACCACGGTAGAGCACGGCCGCGAGCGATGGTCATCGTGACTATGAGTGAGCGACGGCAAGCGAGGGTCGTCGCGGCGACGGAGCACAGCCGAGAGCGATGGTCGCCGCGACTACGGCGGAGCGCGGTCGCGAACGACGGTCATCGGTTGTCAAGGCAGGTGGCCGACCTCATAGGGTGGCTGACCCCCAAGGGTGGCCGACCCCTCGGGGTGGCCGAGCCCCTCAAGGTGGCCGACCCCATAGGGTGGAAGTCACGTCGAGGTCGCTTCACGAGCGTTTCACGTGACCTGAGGTACGTTGCTTTGACCAGCTCTCGAGCGTTGAAAAGTTGACCGCTGACTGGGTGATGTGTCGTGCAAAGTGGGTCCCTTAGCGGGTCCTAGGGTGCAACCAGAATAGGGTATGAACAGGGTGCGATCGGGTGTCGTGATGCTAGGGCAGTCCACGACGGGTGTCGGGGGGCGGGCGATGGGGGTCGCCGAGGCGGCGCCCGGGCGACGGTGATAGGGGTGGCAAAGGCGGTGCCCGGGCTACGGCGAGGGGGTAAGTGGTTCGAGCTACCTCGCACACCACCAACCAAGTACATTGATGTTGGGGGACATCGTCGTGAGGGGCGTGACAAGGGTGTAATCGGGCTTCGTTATGCTGGGGCAGTCCATGATGGGTGCTGGGGTGCAAGCGACGGTGGTCGAGGACGTGGTGACCGGGGGACGGCAATAGGGGTCGCGTAGGCGGCGCCTGGGCTACGGCAAAGGGGTAAGTGGTTTGAGCTACCTCGTGCACCACCTACGAAGTACATTGATGTCAAGGGACATCATCATAAGGGGCGCGACAAGGGCGCGATTGGGAGTCATGATGCTGGGGCAGTCCATGACGGGCGCCGGGGCGAGGGTGATGCACGACGGTCAATGTTGCAAAAAAATTTGAAGTGCTGGTCGTGGTGTGCGGTCATTTGATGAATATGGGTAGGTCAAAGGTGGCAGGGTGGACTTGGGTGTGGGGTGGCCGAAGGTTGGCATAGAGCGGGGCATGGAGTAAAGGGGAAAGGGTATGGGGAAGGAGGAAAGGGAAGCCGCACGGCGGCGGGAGGCCGAGGGGTGGCCGCAGGCTTGCAGGGGAGAAGAGAAAGAGAGAGGGAGGGGGATGAGGGGAGGCCAAGGGGGCAAGGGGAAGGGAGCCAAGGCTGACCTTGAAAAAGGAGCAGGCCGAGCTTGGGGTCTGCTATGGAGAAAAGGAAGAAGGGATGGAGGAGCAGTGGTGACGGGGTGCCGCGGGTGGGCGAGTGGAATGGGGGCGAGGCTGAAGGGGAAGGTGGAGGGGGAAATGGGTCGAGGCCAGGGGGAGGCCGAGGCCAACGGGGTGGGGAGGCCAAGGGGGGCAAGGGAAGAAGGAAGGGGAAATGGGAAATGGGAAGGGAAAGGGGGTAGCAGCGGCGGCAGGGTGCCGCAGCGGGTGGGAGGGGGGAGAAGAGAGATGGAGGTGATCGCCGGCGAGGGGGGGCATCATCGGCGGAGGAGCTGCCGCCTCAGGTGCAGTTCTGCAAAGGGGCTGCAGCTGCACAAGGAGAAGAGAAAGAGATGAGAGAAAATTTACAGTTAGGGTTTTGGGGGTGGGACATGGATCGGGTCCAGGTGGGTCGAGGATTTGGGTTCTGCCCAAATAAAGATTCTTTTGAATTTTGAAATTCATAATTTAAATAATTATATAATATATTTTTTGTGCAACCCTAAAGAGGGAGCCCCCAAGAAAATTTTCAGAATATTCATGAAGAGAGAGAGAGAGACGAGTGTGATGGTGAGTGAGGGGGTTGGTGGGAGGGAGATGAAAATTATGTGAATTTTTTTCTAAGTGTAGAACAAGGGTGAAAGGGTGGTGACCTGACCGCGAGCAGGTAGAGTGATACGGAGGAGAGCGAAGGGGGTGAGAAAATTTTGAAAATTTTCTAAGTGTTGAGAAATTTTTTCGAGTGTTGGAAGGAGCATAAGATATAGGTGGTGAAAATTTTTTCTAAGTGTTGAGGTCGGACAAGGGTGCCGAGGGAGACCGCTGAGGGTGATCATCGATGACCGGCTGCGAAAAAATGAAAATTTTTCTAAGTGTTGGGCTGAGTCAAGGATGGTGAGGGAGACCACTCAAGGTGATCATCGATGACCGGTTGCGAAAATAATGAAAATTTTTTAAGTGTCAAAAAAATGGACGAGGGGTGATGATGCAACTCGAGCCACCTCGCGCACCACGTACCAAGTCACTGTAATGTGAGGCGGAGGGGGGTTGGGAAATGGCGAAGCCCCCAAGAGAGTGGGTGATGGTATCAAGAGTGGTGTCAGTAGACTTGTGCAAAAGCAATGTAGCTTGAAAATTTTCTAAGTCCAGAAAATGCTACTTCATGGATGGCTGGGTTGTGGCTGTGATTAGTAGTCCTAGTAGCCCTACGTTGCTGAGGCATGGTTGCTTGGATGTGTCGGGCAGGGGATGAACTTCACTGCGATGCTCACCTCCCCAGCGGAGTCGCCAAAATGATGCCAATGAAAGTGGGTTCGAAGTCGACGTGGAGGTGCCACAAGGAATGCAGTTCGAGTCAGATGCCAAGTGTGAGGATGTGGGACACAGTAAGGGCGAAGCAAGGGCAGAGACCAAGGGCTTCCCAGACAGAGCCTGAGGGTGGCAGTGCTGCGAGGGAGATGGCGCAGGGTGAATACACGACGACAGTCACAGTCCTATGCTTAGGTCCAGAGTTAGGGTCCTGAGTCAGGGTTCTGTATATTTCTCTCTCTAGGATTCTAGAGTTAGAAAGTGAAAATGTCAGAGTCTGAAGTCCTTCAAATGAATTCTCAAGACCTCTATTTATAAAGGTTGAGATGATGATGTCCTTAACTGACACGTGGCGCTCCCCGAGAGTGACACGTCACCAAGGGATCCACAGCTGCCGGTGCTCCATGAACTGTCAAATTGCATATTCACTCGCTCTACCCCACACAGTGTCGCTCTGTCTGTCTAGAAAGACTGGCTCCCACAGCATCAGTGTGGCCAGAGAACCCCCTTGATCTAGCCACCAATCCAAGCCCTTGCAGAGTCCCACAGGCCCGGTAGGGAAGACCTGACACCAAGCTGCCAGGTGGACTAGGCCCGATGCCCTCCAAAAACTTGCTCCCGTCTCGCAGTGACCTGGGGGTCATAGTCCCTAAGGGTGCCGATGCGAGCCCCCAGTGCCAGAGCACGTAGGCCAATAACGAAGACACCCTGGCGGAGATAGTTTCCCGGAGAAGTCGCCTATCCCACGAGTGAGTCCTTGTGCCAGAGCACTTAGAACGCATCAAGGTAGCATCCCAGAGGAGCCGTCTACCTGACGGGCCAGGTAGCATCTCAGAGGAGCCATCTACCTGGCAGAAGGGGAGTTGAAGAGCTCCCTGACGGAGACAGTGTTTTGGAGGAGTCGCCTATTCTGCAGGCTGAGGTAGCATCCCGGAGGAGCCGTCTACCTGGCGGCCGAGGTAGCATCCCGGAGGAGCCATCTACCTGGCAAAAGGGGAGTTGAAAAACTCCCTGGCAGAGATAGTATTCCGGAGGAGTTGCCTATCCCCGCAGGTGAGTCCTTATGCCGGAGCACTCGGAGCACGTTAAGGTAGTATCCCAGAGGTGGCGTTTACCCGACGGGCTGAGGTAGCATCCTGAAGGAGCCGTCTACCTGGTGGAAGGGGAGTTGAAGAGCTCCCTGGAGGAGATAGTGTCACGGAGGAGTTGCCTATCCCTGCGGTGAGTCCTTGTGCCGGAGCACTCAAAGTGCGTGAAGGTAGCATTCCGGAGGAGCCGTCTACCCGAGTGGCTGAGGTAGCATCCTTGAGGAACCGTCTACCTTGCGGAAAGGGAGTTGAAGAGCTCCCTGGTAGAGATAATGTCTCGAAGGAGTCGCCTATCCCCACAGGATGCTGCACACTCCGGAGAGTGGGTCAAAGCATGTTCAACGACCAAGGCAAGGTGTGCATGGTATGGTGAAAGGATAGACCGATGCAAGGAGCATGGTAGCGTGACAGATAGCCAGGGGGCACGACTATGTTAGTGGCGCGGCGCACGGGCGCGACAGAGTGAGTAAGGTGCCGGGGGGCACGTCTATGTTAATGACGTAGCACATGGGTGCGGCAGAGTGCATATGGTGCCAAAGGGCACTAAATTGTGACAGAGAGCCAGGGGCGCGACTGTATCAGTGGCACGGCGGAGTGTGTATGGTGCCCGGGGCACATGTCATGGAGATGGCACAGCGCATGGGCACGACGGAATGCGTATAGTGCCGAGGGCACTGTAGTGTGACATGAAGCCAGGGGCGCGATTGTATCAGTGGCACGGCGCATAGGCGCGGTGGAATGAGTAAGGTGTCGGGGGCATGGTGTGACGTCCGGCGACGGGGTTTGTAGAGTGAGTTCCAGGCGACATGGTTCGCAGAGTGACGTCTGGGCAACGGGGGTCATGATGACTTCTGTATTATTAGGCAAATTCATGTTTGGTCATTGAACTTCAATTTGTATCAAAGTGACCATTAGATTCTTCTTCCTTCGAGGCCCACTACCCACCACCCTAACCAACCACTGCCAATGCCCAACCGCCAGCAGCCATCACCGTCTAACCACTGCCACCATCACTAGCCCTAACCCAAAAGCAGAACTCGTCGCCGTCAATTACCTCCCTTTTCTCCCATCCCCCATTTATTTCAATTCCACTCCCACCTTCCGTCGATCTCCCTCCCCATTCCATCGATCCATTTTCTCCCTCACCTCATGGTTACACTAGCCAACACTACCTCCAATAGCATTTCAAACACCATGCCACCACCAAATCGCTGTCAAAACCCAACCACTATCATAACCGAACCGCCATCAATCACATCACCACCACCACACCTTCATCACTACCCCCCATTAAAGACCCTAACAAATCTCTGTTGGTTGTGCATGTGTGCGATTAATCACTGGTGATGGTGATAAATCATTAGAGTTTATGTGGGATGTAGTATTAAATTTGATGGGGGTAATGATGATGGCTAGCGATTGATTGTGTGTATGTGGAGGTGTGAGATTGTGTGTGCAAGTGATCGATGGTTGGTGATCGATTTATCAGGTGTATGTGCAGGAATGTATAGGCTGGGGGGTATGAGGAGAGGGGTGTCGTGGTTGTGTTTGGTAGTTGATGGTGGAGGTGTGGTTGTGCTTGAGTTGGTGGTATGTTATGCTTGGTGGTTGGTGGTGGCCTTATGTGGTGGTTAGTTGTGGTGTTGGGCTTGAAGTGAAATCTAGAAAGAGAGAGAGAGGGAGAGAGAAAGAGAGAGAAGAAGCAATTAAAATGACGGATTTACCCCTAGATGAAATCACTTAATGGACTTGGGGCTGACAGAGCCTAACAGAGTGACTTAATTGGACAAATTGACGAGTTCAGTGGTCACTATGTCCAGTGACTAAAGTTTAATTTGCCTAATAGTACGATAGTCAACTGAGTAGTTAACTCTTTATTTTAATACACTTTGAAGAAAACCAGTAAGTAAAGTCCCCTTACATGGCATTAAGGTTGTCCTTAACTTACGAAATCCTAATTCAAGTTAAGCCATAGAGGTTACTGTACATAGAACCAGATGGTGCTACTCTAGTGGTCAAACAATTCAATAACAATTGGCCAAAATTTAACTTAAATTTTGAGGCGTTGTCCATTGGTTTTGTCACTCTGGAATCATCATTATGCCAATTGCTAATTGTGCTCCCTTCGGAGTGAAGTACTCCTTGATACTTCCCAACGTTGCATAAATCACCTCAATTTGAGTCCATATTATGAAGTTATGCATGCTTTAGTAAAAGTGCATAACAACATAAATCAAATTTGCTCTGAATGCTACAATTACTTCTTAATTCCTCCTCAAATGTCTTTCATTGCTCCTTGAGGTCTTCAATCCACGTGATTGAGAGAGCTTGAACATACTTCTCGGATGCTTTGAGTTGTGATCTTTTTAAATTAAGTAGCTAGTCTAAGAAAGGCGGTAGAATTCTTGACTTTGACTTCTATTAATCCTATGGTTGCATAACCTAGGCTTACATCTAGTTTTGATGGTAACAATACATTGATTATATTATAAAAGAATTTTTTCTCTTGAGGTGTCTTTCAATATTTTTGCTATTTTAGGATTAAGTGCAAGGAAGTGTTGAATCGACTGTATGGTTTTTTGGTTTGAATTTTATAACATTCTATAGTCAACTCCAACAATGCTATTTGTAAATCCGCCGTGGCCCCTCGCAGCTTCGCCCACATCTTCTGCCGAACTTTCTTTGCTGCTGGCGTAGCTCCGGGCTGTAAGGTTGGGACTTGGGCCTGTCAGACACCCTGCGTGACCGACCCCCCATGACTGGCCGACCCCCCCCCCCCCCCCGTGAGCCCCCCCCCCCATGACTGGCCGACCCCCCTTGTGCGGCCGACCCCCTTGGCGTGGCCGACCCCCCTCCCCTCGCTGAGCCACCGACCTCTCCTCTCGGCCGACCCCCTGGCCCCGACGACCCCTCGCCCCCTTCCGCCTCTTCTCTCACCATCCCTTTTTCTCTCTTTCTCTCTCTCTCTCTCTTTCTCTCTGTCTTTTCTTGGCACAAATGGCGGTGCCTCCCCCCCTCCCCTTCCTCTCCTTATATAGGGGTGGGCCAAGATGCAATCTTGGCCCCTCATCTGCCTTCCCATCCTTTCGCGCTACCTTTCTTTTTTTTCTTTTTTCTTTTCTTTTCTTTTTTTCTTTTCTTTTCCTTCTTTTCCTTTTTTTTCTTTTTTTCTTTTTCTTTTCTTTCTTTTCTTTTCTTTTCTTTTTCTTTCTCTTTTCCTTTTTTTTTTACGCTCCCGTCCGCCGGCGCCTCGCCGCAGTTTGTCGCCCACGCACCGTTGCCACAATGACCGCCGTGCGCGCCCACGCGCCACCTCTACGGCCTTCGTCGCACGCACTCACATGACAACTCCGAGACCGGCCCCGTCGCCAGCGTGCCGTTTCCTCGATCCACGTCGCCCGTGTTAACTCAACGCGCGCTCAATGCCAAGGGTCACTTGATTCTCGTCACCGACCACGCTCAATTGTCATGACGACATCACTAAGTATAGCCTCGCGACGTTCGTCGCCGCACCATCTTCATGTTGCGTGCCCCCGGCACCAAGTATTGGCCCCGCGACGCTCGTCGCCGCGCCCATGCGCAACAATCATGATACAGGCCTTTGGGCATCCCACTTATTCACCACGCAATCAAACTGCGGGATGGGCCGTATGCCGTCGCCGGCCCAATCAAACTGCGGCATGGGCTGAGCGCCATCGCCGGCTCAATCAAACTGCGGGACGGGCTTTGTGCCGTCGCCGGCTCAATCACACTGCGGGACGGGCTGTATGCCATCGCCGGCTCAATCAAACTGCGGCATGGGCTGAGCGCCATCACAGGCTAGCGCCATCGCCGGCTCAATCAAACTGCAGGACGGGCTGTATGCCGTCGCCGGCTCAATCAAACTGCGGCATGGGCTGAGCGCCATCACAGGCTAGCGCCATCCCCGGCTCAATCAAACTGCGGGACGGGCTTCGTGCTGTCGCCGGCTCAATCACACTACGGGACGGGCTGCATGCCATCGCCGGCTCAATCAAACTGCGGCATGGGCTGAGCGCCATCACGGGCTAGCGCCATCGCCGGCTCAATCAAACTGCGGGACGGGCTTCGTGCCGTCGCCGGCTCAATCAAACTACGGGACGGGCCGTATGCCGTCGCCGGCTCAATCAAACCGCGGCATGGGCTGAGCGCCATCACGGGCTAGCACCATCGCCGGCTCAATCAAATTGCGGCATGGGCTGAGCGCCATCACGGGCTAGCGCCATCGCCGGCTCAATCAAACTGCGAGACGGGCTGTATGCCGTCACCGGCTCAATCAAACTGCGGCATGGACTGAGCGCCATCACGGGCTAGCGCCATCGCCAGCTCAATCAAACTGCGGGACAGGCTGTATGCCGTCGCCAGCTCAATCAAACTGCGGCATGGACTGAGCGCCATCACGGGCTAACGCCATCGCCGGCTCAATCAAACTACGGCATGGACTGAGCGCCATCACGGGCTAACACCATCGCCGGCTCAATCAAACTGCTACACGGGCTTAGCGTCATCGCAGGCTCATCACCAGGGACACTGGCCTCCGCAGCAGGATGGGCTGTAACCACAGCGTTTATGCGTGCGACGCCCGCTCGGGTTGCCCCCCCGCGCACGCCACACGCAGGGGGCTTATGTTCATACCCTATTCTGGTCGCACCCCAGGACCCGCTAAGGGACCCACTTTGCACGACACATCACCCAGTCAGCGGTCAACTTTTCAACGCTCAAGAGCCGGTCAAAGCAACGCATGCTCAAGTCACGTGAACCACTCGTGAAGTTCCACCTTGGGGGTCGGCCACCCCATGGGTAGGCCACCCTTGGGGGTCGACCGCCCCAAGGGGTCGGCCACCCCAATGGGTCAGTTACCCTAAGGGGTCGGCCACCCCAAGGGGTCGGCCTCCCTTGGGGGTCGGCCACCTGCCTTGAAGACCGACGCCGTCACCTTTGACCGTGCTCCGTTGTCACGACGACCGTCGCTCGTGGCCGCGCTCCGCCGTAGTCGCGACGACCGTCGCTCTCGGCCGTGCTCCTTCGTCGCGATGACCGTCGTTCGTAGTCTCGATGACCGTCACTTGTAGCCGCTCTGTCGCCACGACAACCGTCGCTCACGGTCGCGTGCCATCCACGCAACGACCCTTGTTGCTCGGACATCACTCTGCGACCCTCGTCGCCCGCACTCAACCGCGCCCATGCGCCACAATCATGTTATATACTTACGGGATGGGCTCACAACCTCAAAGCCATCGATGTCTTCATTCCAGGGGGACTTCGCTCCGTGCTCCGGTACGAGGACCCTTCGCAGCGGGATAGGCGACTCCTCCAGGACACTATCTCCGCCAGGGTGCCTGCGTGACTGGCCTACGTGCTCTGGCACTGGGGGCTCGCGTCGGCACCCCTAAGGACTATGACCCCCGGGTCACTCCGAGATGGGAGCAGGTCTCCGGAGGGGCATCTTGCCTAGTCCACCTGGCAGCTGGGCGTCGGGTCTTCCCCACCGCTGCCAGGCCTGTGGGATTCAGTAAGGGCTTGGACTGGAGGCTGGGGCAACGGGCTACTCTGACCATGCTACCGCGGCATGATCAGTCTCCTCAGACAGGCAGAGAGGTGTCGCAAGGGCAGGGCAGCACGAACTTAGGGACCGGCAGTCCCAACGGAGGATCAGTGCTTTGCCCCCCCCGCCACGTGTCATTCCCAGGGGGTGACACATGTCAACTTATGACACATGCACATTTTTGCCTATAAATAGTGGACTTTGGAGCCTTTTCAAGGATCTTTTCCTCTCATTTGGACTTTTAACTTTCTCTCTTAAAAAGACATTCTCTCTGGAATTCTAGTGAGAGAAATACACTTGGACTCCCGTCTCCGGACCCTTGACGCTGCAACCACCCCTCGACTGTAGACAGTCAGTCCTGTTCGTCGTCGCCCTGCCTGCACAACGCTGCCAGCCCTCACGACCTGTCTGGTGAGCCTTGCCCTCAGCCCTTACGCCGTCCTTGCTGTCTCCCGCGTTGCCTACCTGGAAGCTGACTCAAACCGCATCCTTTGTGGCACCTCCACGTAGGATCGAACCATTTTCTCGACCATCAATGTCAATACGTTCTTGATTGCTTACTAATTTCATACAATATTTGATTCCATAGATTTGGTCTTATAAAAGGCTATTCGTGATTCGTCCCCTTCCACAAGATGATTCTGAATTAGCGTAGCCTAGGTTATTGGCCTTGGAGCACAATTTTCTGCAGACGCCCAATAGAAAGAGAAGGGTGGATCCCCATTACCACTTATAATTTTATCAAGGGGAGCTAGAGACAGAAGCATCACAAGTCAAGTGGTAGCCCTACTCCAAAGTGCTGCAATGGTTGGATCAGAGGAGTTGGCAACTTCCCGTGTCGTATGTGTTGGGAGGTTTGGTCCGGGTGCCTCTCATTCGTTTTGAGACATGTGAGTTCTAAATGCTTGATTGCACAATAAGGCAAGCTAGATGTCTACAAGGGATACCAACACTAGCTGTAGAAATGAGGCCATATAGGAAGGGTAAAGGGTTAAACTTTGACCAACTTGATGCATTGGATATGTTACGCGACGAGGTGCATCAACGGAATACATGGAAAGATACATACGATAGCCTTGTATTGATAAAGATCCTGACACTAATATCGATGAGTATATAGAGTGGTTTCTCAGGGTAACTCGCACGAAGGTAAATCGCCCTTCACAGGCAAAGAGGACATCGTACGAGCCACATACGATATATTACCAACTCTGGGCGTTGAACATTGTAAGTATTTTTTCTTCTACTACAATCGTTATTCTCCTTTGCCGAGCATTCTTGTAATGTGATTGATTATTCATCTTTTCCATCCATCTTGTTTAAGTTGACATGGGCAGTGAGGTATTCAAGCACCTGGAGGGGTTTTACTAGTTTGTTAAGCATGCCCCTAACGATATCAAGAAGTTCATTGAGAGGTACAAGGCTGAAGTCCATAACTTTAGTAATACATACAGGGGATACTAGGGGGAGCCATATGCTGGCTTGTAAGTTGATGCATATGGTTCTTAGCCCCAGAGTCAGATGACCAAAGTAACTCCTCAGAAGCACCCAGTGATCCGGTCTGACAAAGGAAAACCGACTAAGGTTCTAAGGCCGAGCAAGCGAGACTTGAGCTGTCTGACAAAGAAAAACTGGTCTGACAAAGAAGTCAACCTTTGAAGTTCCTCTTAGAACTGTCAAAACATTTCATCGGTATAGACTTGAGCTGCATGAGCTTTAAATGTGAAAAATTACTATGGCTCTTTCTTTGTAAACAATAGCAGCATCGACTTCTCTTTCTAGAAAAAATTGCTTGTCATGGGCTTTTTGCATCTCAACTACAAACTCCTTTATACTTGAGGAATTACATATGTACCCATCAAAGAAGGCATTCATACCTTCACTTCTCGAGGTCGTAGTCATTCCAGTAGCAAAAAACTTTTAGAAGATATCAAGCACAGCTTGAGAATCACTCTTATTGAAAGCCCCTCTTCTTTGAGCACAAAGTTCATTTCAAAGGCCTATCTCGTTAAAACTCAATTTGTCAACTCTCCCAGCCTGACTTGAGAACAATCCCATCATTCTAGAAGGTGGTATCTCAGCCTTATCCATTGTAAATATCAATTGTTTGTGTGATGAGCTTATTTGCCGAATTTAACCGACCTTGTTAGGGGTCATCAAGTGATGATTATGGATCAACCCCAATCCTGTCACAATCTTATGGTTTTCATTTTTTCGGTGTACTACATGCACATGGGCCTTACGCCCAGTACCCAAAAATGTGTCCCTTTTTTTTTTGTCTCGTTGGCCCTTCATTACTGATCCAAACCCCAGAAGATATGTGCAGTGCTCCTCTATGACACTCAAATAATCGGGAACAAATTTGGTCCGTTTTGCCGTATTTTTTGGTCTTCTTAATTCCAACACAGAAACCAAGCTTTTTCGAATATGCTCTATAGTATGCTTCAACTTCATCCAATGTTTGAAAAAATTTTACCTTTGTAAGGTGGATCAAAATCTTCAATAAATTGTTTCATCCAATTGCATCCATGTTTTAGGTTAAAATCTACAGTGAATAATTTTTGTAAATGCTCAATACATCATAAAATGAAGTTGCAAATAATATGGTGAATTGAAATGAAATGAAAAGTAAAAACTTACTATGTGGTGTTGTTGCTTTCAATTCTCTCCTTCAAGATAATTGCTCCAACTTTGGCTTCAAATTAATTGATCCAACTTTGGCTTCAAGATACTTGCTCCAACTTTGGATGAACTAGCTTTAAGCTAATGCAAGTAAAAACTTAGTAAGTTTCATTGAACTTCGATTCCAACTAGAGATTTAAAGTTTGTGATGGTGGACTAATTCAATTGAGTTTTCACTTAGGGTTAATGGATGATTATAGTGGTGAAAGATTTCAATTGGGAGCTTAGGATTTATGGAAGACGAAGAAAGGGCTAAGGATATATATATTAGGACTTATGGAGGATAAAGATATATATATATATATATATATATATATAGAGAGAGAGAGAGAGAAGAGAGGAAAGTAAAGTCTCCTGCTCATCTAACTGCTACTAAGTGTAGCGGTTAAAGTGTTGGGGCCCGCGCCTGACCGCCACATTTAGTAATGGTTAATCGCTAGTATGTGTAGCGGTAATTTTGAACTGTCTAGAGAGTTTGAGCCATAATGCTAATCGGTACTAAGGGTAGCGGTTAGACGGATTTTAGTAAAAAAAAGTAAAATTTGGGCCATCTAGGACTACATGTGAACGGCCATATAGGTGGTGGAGAAATTGCACCGGTATATGTATATGTTATATGTATATACATATGTGTGTGTGTGTGTGTGTATTATGGCAGCGACTCATGACTAGAGAATGAAACAATGAATTATAAATCTACCTATCTATTTCTAATACTAACAAGTCTAGCTGAAAAAGATATTCACTTTATTACAAGTACTACATTATTCGTATCAGAACTCCAACTGGCATCTATATAACCTTCAACGACAGATGGGGAGCCATAACAACGCTAAATGGAAGTCATAAAGAAATTTAAGTTTTTGGGTACCCCAACCCTTGTACAACCGCATTCTAGTTTTTTTTTTCTTTGGGTTACATGTGTAAATCCTTTATGTGGCAAGGGTTCAAGCTACACCTAGCTTTGTAGAGCGCATGGTATAAACAAGACTACTACGTACTTTACTTACTTTACATCTATTTTAAGGATATTCAAGGAGATTGCCCATCCTTACCTACTTACTTTACATATCGTCGAACAGTGCAAAACAAGTGCATTACCAAAGTTATTTAACCTTCTACGAAGCCTCTCATTACTGCTTAATTGTGTAAAAACAATCTTATGCAAAAGATTACGACGTGTGATTCCTAGAATCATATTAGTCTCATTAAGATCTATCATGTTGAAACTCAAATAAAGAAAGTTAATAGCTTCATGGACTTTACTGTGCTGAACACCTAAATTGGTTTTATACTTGCTCAATATGCACGTACTCATCCATCAATCATAGTTTATGTGAGTACCAGGCTTCTAAACTTTTTATGTAACACCCTGAACCCTAATATATTTTTATGGGTTAAATTAAAAATTTTAGCAACGATATGTTTTTTAAATACTTAACATTGATGTGTATTTTTAGCGACGAATTATTTTTCTTAGAATCGGTATACTTTTAGTGGCGAATAAGGAAGCGAGGTAGCATATCAGCCGTTAATAATTTTTCTAGCCCATAAATTATTGTAAATATTTTATCTTGGACCATTTTGCAAAAATAAAATGTTCGGGTAAATTTTGAGCGACTAACGAAAGTTAGGGGGATTTTTTATTATGTTCCAAATTAGGGTTATTATATATAGATATTAAAATAGTGATCAGCCGTTCTTGGCTTTTGTTGGAGACCTTATTGCGGCAGATAGAGAGAGAGAGAGAGAGATACTGAGAGCGGAAAGATGAGGGATCGAAGGAAGAGTTTTCCAACGAGATTTCCGGTAAATTTCTAACTCTTTTCCCCTAGTTTATTCATTGTTTTAAGGGGAGTAAAAGAGGTCAGGAATCTGCGGGATCAGTGTGTATTTTTGTGATATCGTGAGAGTAAGTTGTCGTGGGTTTTTGGGAGTGACATAGCATGAGAGAACCGTGAGAATTTAGTGCATTTGTGTAAATTGTATGGTGTATATATAGTGGGTTACGGTTGTGTGTTTGCGGGAATATGTGTGTGCATCATGTGTAAAGGGAGAGGGAGTATAACCTGCAGTGTGGAGAGAGAGAGTGGGGATGCAGTCGTATTGTTGTGTTGTGAATGATGTGTGTTTGTATGTGCGTATGGGTTGTTCGGTTGCGGCATGGTGTGGTTTTGCACGTAGTGTGTACGATTGGGTGTGACGTACAAGGTGAGTGTGTGCTGTGTGATGGAATACAGGTGTGTGCAAGTTTTGTATATGATTGTGTGTAGTGGATTGAAAAAAGAGCATAAAAATGGAGTTGTGTGTGTTCATGTGAGAAGTGGGTTGTGTTTGTGTGTTTGAGTGTGTGCAGGGGAAGAGGAAGAGAGCTGTGCGTGAAAGGGCAACCATGAGGGACTGTTACAAAAGCTGTGTGTGAAATTTCATGGCAGCGGGTGTAGTGTATTCTTTTGGTTGAATGTGGGTGATACTTGTAGGAGTGTATGATGTAGTGTATATATATGTTTGTTGATTGGGTGAAATGGTGGGTCTACATTACAGTTGTGGTATGCATTTTGTGAAGAAGCCGCGAGTGTAGGTGTGGTATATATGTGTTGTAACACCCTGAACCTTCATAAGGCCTAGCCACTTGGTTTATTTTAAGCAACAACTTCTTATACAAAACAATTAGCATCCATTGCAATGAGTGAAATTTTGTCGGCAGTATTTAGCGTCGATTAGCGTGATCAAATTTTTAACGGCTATCATTAACGAAAAATTTTAGAAATTATAAAATATAATTTAACAATGAGTGATATTGATTGACAAACTTAGTGACAATTAGCGTAAAGGATATTTTGAAATTTTTAGCGATAGCACCGATATTTTATTTATCAACTTTTAGCGACGAAAAATTTAGTAAGCATCAATATTTTTTTTTTGTTTAACGATTTTTAGCGGTTATTAGTGAATCGGCATTAGATAAACAACCCATTAAGCTCTTTTAGTACCCAAATATTTTATAGTAAATTATTATTTGGAGCTTTCTGCGATAATAAAAAATATTCGGTTAACATTTAAAATAACTAATAAAAATTGAAGGGGGTTTTGGTAGTTTTTCGTTTAGGGTTTTATATATATACATATGTTATGTGAAGGCAGCGGTCAATACCCTTCTTCTTCATCTGTCAATACGATCGAGAGGGAGGGAGAGACACCGGGAGTGAGGAAGGAGCGTGGCAAAGAGATTACAGGAAATCAAAAGACATTTTTGGTAAGCTTCTTTGAGATCTAAATTCCATGTGATTATATGAATATATATTACGGGTAGGTGTAAATGGGTCTCTATGTGAGTGTAATATCTATGTATATATTTGTGGGATGGTGGACAACCATGGGAGGGCTGTGATCATTGATGTACGGGTTGTTGAAGTAGCAGGTTGCTGCCTTGCGTGGGAGTGCATGTGTGTGTCCATGAGAGAGAAACGAACAGGGGAAGAAGAAGGGATGGAGCAAAAAACCACCATTGCCGTGAGGCAGTGGGTTCAAAGGCAAGTATGCCATGAGGCAGTGGGAAGCGTATGCATGAGTGTGCGACTGTGTTGATTGATTTTATGACTCCATGCGTTGGAAAAGAGATGGAGGGAGAGAGAGAGAGAGAGAGAGAGAGAGAGAGAAAGATCATGGGCAGTGTTCTCATTTTGGGTTTGATGCCAAGGAAAGTGGGTTCGCAGTCGACGTGGAGGTGCCATAAGGAATGCAGTCCGAATCAGATGCCAAGTGTGATGATATGGGACACAGCAAGGGTGGAGCAAGGGCAGAGACCAAGGGCTTCCCAAACGGAACCTGAGGGTGACAGTGCTGCTAGGGCGATGGCGCAGGATAAATACACGATACAGTCACAGTCCGATGTTTTGGTCTAGGGTCAAGGTCCTATATGTTTCTCTCTCTAGGATTCTAGAGTGAGAAAGTGAAAATGTCAGAGTTCTGAGAATATGAAAATCTAAAATCCTGCAAATGAATTCTCAAGACCTCTATTTATAGAGTTTGAGATGATGATGTCATCACGCGACACGTGGCGCTCCCCGGGAGTGACACGTCACTGAGGGGTCCACAGCTGTCGGTGCTCCACGGACTGTCGAATCGCATACTCACCCGGCCTACCCCACACAGCGTCATTTTGTCTATCTGGAAAGACTAGCTCCCACAGCGTCGGTGTGGCTAGAGAACCCTTGCAGAGTCCCACAGGCCTGGCAGTGGTAAGGAAGACCCGACGCCCAACTACCGGGCAGACTAGGCGCGATGCCCTTTGAAGACCTGCTCCTATCTCGGAGTGACCTGGGGTTCATAGTCCATAGAGCTGTCGATGCAAGCCCCTAGTGCCGGAACACGTAGGCCAGTCACGAAAACACCCTGGAGGAGATAGTGTCCCAGATGAGTCGCCTATCCCGTGAGTGAGTCCTTGTGCTGGAGCACTTAGAGAGCATCCCGGAGGAGCCATCTACCCGACGGGCCAGGTAGCATCCCGAAGGAGCCAGCTACTTGGTGGAAGGGGAGTTAAAAAGCTCCCTGGCGCAGATAGTGTCCCGAAGGATTCGCCTATTCCACAGGTCGAGGTAGCATCTCGGAGGAGCCGTCTACCTGGCGGAAGGGAAGTTAAAAAGCTCTGTGGCGGAGATAGTGTCCCAGAGGAGTCGCCTATCCCCGCGGGTGAGTCCTTGTGCCGGAGCACTCGAAGCGCGTCAAGATAGCATCCTGGAGGAGCCGTCTACCCGAATGGCCAAGGTAGCATCCCAGAAGAGCTGTCTACCTGGCGAAAGGGAAGTTGAAGAGCTCCCTGGCAGAGATAGTGTCCCGGAGGAGTCGCCTATCCCCGCAGGATGCTGCACACTCCTGAGAGTGGGTTGAAGCATGTTCCACGACCAAGGTAAGGTGCGCATGATGTGGTGAAAGGATGGACCAATGCAAGGAGCATGGTAGTGTGACAGAGAGCCAGGGGGCACGACTGTGTTAGTGGTGTGGCGCACGGGCGCGGCAGAGTGAGTAAGGTGTCGGGGGCACGTCTGTGTTAGTGGCGCGGCGCATGGGCACAATAGAGTGCGTATGGTGCCAAAGGCACTGTAGTGCGATAGAGAGGCAGGGGGCGCGACGGTATCAGTGGCGCGGCACATGGGCGCGGCGGAGTACGTATGGTGCCGAGTTCACTGTGTCACGTCCGGGCGACGGGGGTTGTGGAGTAGCGTCGAGGCGACGGGGGTCGCAGAGTAGCGTCGAAGCATCGGGGGTCGCGGAGTGACGTTTGGGCAACGGGGGTCACGAAGTGACATCCGACCCCTTGAAGAGTGTTCCCAACCTATTATGGTCGTACCCAAGGGCCCAATAAGGGTCCCATCTCACGCGAACACGTCAACCGATTCAACAGTCAATTCTTCAACGCTTCGAACCAGTCAAAGTGCGGGAGCCCAAGTCACGTGCATTCTTTGCTTCACACGCCTCACGTTCGACTTAGTCACCAATTATTTTACATCAACGTCACTCACGGTAGCACGTTCGTCACACCAAAACCACTCGAGAACTTCTTCACCAAAAACATCGATCGACGGCGCAACCAGGGCAATGGGGTCAAGGGACAAAGGCCTTGGCCAACCCCATGGGGTCGGCCTCGGCCTCACCCAAGGCCATGGGGTCGGCCTCGGCCTCCCATGGGAGGTTGGCTTTGGCCTTCCCCCCCGGTTCTTCACTTTTCGCAGAAGGTCCTTTTTTGCACTTTGTTCGCTGTGTACGCTTTGTATGTGACTTTAGCGCCTTGTTCGTCACATGGGTATGATTCACGTCGACACGCTCATAGCAATGTAACTTTCGGATTTGTCATTGCCCATCAAAACACCTTCCGTCAGCAAGCCCGAATTTCACCCAAAGGGGGAGTGGCCTTGGCCTCGCTTCATGGGAGTTGGCCATTGGCCTTGGCCAACCCTTAGGGTCGGCCTCGGCCTCACCAAGGGGTCGGCTCGGTCTCCCCAGGGGTGGTGGCCTTGACCTTCCCCCAATCTTTGGCCTATGGCCTCCCCTCCCGCGCGCACTTGTTTTCTCAAGTCTTTGAACCTCCGCCATGTTTACGGATGTTCGTACATCAACCTCGCGAGGTCCGTCCTCCATCAACCTCGCGACGTCCGTCGCGCATCAACCTCGCGACGTCTGCCGTGCATCATCCTCGGGACGTCCGTCGTCCATCATCCTCGCGACGTCCGTCGTCCATCAACCTCGTGACGTCCGTCGTCCATCATCCTCGGGACGTCCGTCGTCCATCAACCTCGCGACGTCCGTCGCCCATCATCCTCGGGGCGTCCGTCGTCCATCAACCTCGTGACATCCGTCGTGCATGAACCTCGCGACATCCGTCGTGCATCATCCTCGCGACGTCCGTCATGCATCAACCTCGCGACGTCCGTCGTCAATCATCCTCGCGACGTCCATCGTCCATCAACCTCGCGATGTTTGTCGTCCGACGACCGCGTACCATCACTTCCAACTTTGTCATTACTACATGATTGCATTCATTATCTTGTTATGACAGGTACACTTAGCTCAAATCCCATCTTCAGGACACCGACGCGTGCCCGTGCGCTACCTCCGCGACCTTCGTCGCCGCACCCATGCGCCATTCCTATCACATGTGCCCCCGACACCAAGTATATCTTCACGACGTTCATCGCCGCGCCACCTTTATAACATGTGCCCCAGCACAAAGTAAATCTTCGTGACGTTCATCGCCGCGCCACCTTTATAACATGAGCCCCGGCACCAAGTATATCTTCGCGACGTTTGTCGCCGTGCCATCTTCATAACGTGTGCCCCGGCACCAAGTATATGCTCCGCGACCTTCGTCGCCGCGCCCATGCGCCATTCTTATCACATGTGCCCCGGCACCAAGTATATGCTCCGCGACCTTCGTCGTCGCGCCCATGTGCCATTCTTATCACATGTGCCCCGACACCAAGTATATGCTCCGCGACGTTCGTCGTAGCGCCCATGCGCCATCTTCATAACATGTGCCCCGGCACCAAGTATATGGTCTGTGACCTTCGTCGCAGCGCCCATGCGCCATCTTCATAACATGTGCCCCGGCACCAAGTATATGCTCCGGGACCTTCGTCGCCGCACCCATGCGCCATTCTTATCACATGTGCCCCGGCACAAAGTATTGCTTCGCGACGTTCGTCGCCGCACCACTTTCATAACACGTTCGTCTCCGAACCACTCTCATGACATGTGCTCCGGCACCAAGTATTATCCTCGCGACGTTCGTCACCGCGCCCATGCGCAACAATCATGATACAGGCCTTCGGGCATCACACTTATTCACCACACCATGCGCCCCCGCCATGGACGTGGAACATGCTTCGACCCACACTCCGGAGTGTGCAGCATCACGGGGGGCTCCGTTCGTTGTGCTCCGGTTGAGGACCCCTCGTAACGGGATGGGCTCACAACCTTGAAGCCATCGCGGCACAATCAACTACGGGATGGGCTCACAACCTTGAGCCATCGCCGGCCCAATCAACTACGGGATAGGCTCACAACCTTGAAGCCATTGCCTGCACAATCAACTACGGGATGGGCTCACAACCTTGAAGCCATCGCCGGCACAATCAACTACGGCATGGGCTCACAACCTTGAGCCATCGCCGGCACAATCAACTATGGGATGGGCTCACAACTTTGAATCCATCGCCGGCACAATCAACTACGGGATGGGCTCACAACCTTGAAGCCATCGCCGGCACAATCAACTACGGGATGGGCTCACAACCTCGAGCCATCGCCGGCACAATCAACTAGGGGATGGGCTCACAACCTTGAATCCATCGCCGGCACAATCAACTACGGGATGGGCTCACAACCTTGAAGCCATCGCCTGAACAATCAACTACGGGATGGGCTCACAACCTTAAAGCCATCGCCGTCACTGTCACGGGGGTGGTTCCGGCACGAGGACCCCTCGTCACGGACCCTGAGCACTGAGTTGCGAGCATGTCCACTCATGTTACCATTAATCGTTGACACCACCGGGGCAATGACCCCCAGGTCACTCCGGGACGGGAGCAGGTCCTTGGAGGGCATGGCGCCTAGTCCGCCTGACAGTTGGCTACAGGGGCAAACCTTACCACTATCAGGTTCTCCGTGCGTCTCTTGACGCACTTAGTGGGACTCTACAAGGGCTTGGATTGGAGGCTAGATCAAGGGGTTTCTCTGGCCACACCGACGCTATGGGAGCCAGGCTTTCCAGACAGACAGAGCGACGCTGTGTGGGGCAGGCCAGGTGAATATGCGATTTGACAGTCCGTGGAGCACCGACAGCTGTGGACCCCTCGGTGACGTGTCACTCCCGGGGAGCGCCACGTGTCGCGTGATGACATCATCATCTCAACCTCTATAAATAGGGGTCTTGAGAATTCATTTGGATGGTTTGGACATTTTTAGAACACTCTCACTTTCTCACTCTAGAATCCTAGAAAGAGAAACATACAGGACCCTGACTTTGGACCTAAGCTCGGACTGTGACTGTCGTCGTGTATTCACATTACGCCATCACCCTTCGCAGCACTGCCATCCTCAAGCTCTGTCGGGGAAGCCCTTGGTCTCTGCCCTTGCTCCGCCCTTGCTGTGTCTCAAATCAACATACTTGGCATCTGAGTCGAACTGCATTCCTTGTGGCACCTCCACGTCGACTGCGAACCCACTTTCCATGGCATCATTTTGGCGACTCCCCTGGGGAGGTGAGCATCGCAGTGCAGTTCGTCTCGTGTCCGACACATCCAAGCAACCATGCCTCAGCAACACAGGGCTACCAGGACTACCAGTCATGGCCTCAACCCAGCCATCCAAGAGGCCGTCATTTTCCAGACTTAGAAAATTTTCAAGCCACAGGGCTCTTGCACAGGCCTACTGACACCACTCTTGATGCCATCATCCACTCCCTTGGGGGCTTCACCCCTTCCCAACCCCTTCAACCTCACATATCATACCAACTTGGTGCGTGGTGTGCGAGGTGGCTCGAGCCACGTTACTAAGTCTCAACTCTGTCATTTGATGCCCCCCAGGTCTCGCGACCGCCTCTGCCAGGTATGCATGCAACACGCCTCACCAACCCTCCCCTACCTTCGTCACTCAGTCGGTCATCGATGTCAGCCCATCACCCTGAGTCTCCCATCCCACTCATCTCAACCTCTCGTGCTTGCTGTCGCAAGACCACCCCTTTATCAAAAAAAAATTCTTGACACTTAAAAAAAAATTTCATTTTTTTCGCAACCAACCAGCCATCGATGATCACCCTCGCGCGATCTCCCTCGGCACTCTTGTCCGAACTCAACACTTAGAAAAATTTTGTTACAAAAAATTTTTTCACGCCCCTTCTCCTTACGCTTCGTCCAACACTCGAAAAATCTTCTCAACACTTAGACAATTTCTCACCCCCTTCGCACTCATCCATCTCACCATGCCTGCTCGCGTTCGGGTCACCACCCTCTCACCCTCGTTCTACACTTAGAAATTTTTTTAAAATTTTCATCTCCCCCACATACTCCCAACATTCATAACCTCATCTCTCCCCCTCACATTTTTCTCTCGTCACTCCCACCATCCCACTCCTCTCATTCTTATCTTGTAAATGTGAAGCTTCTCTTAGGGGCTACCTCTTTAGGTTTGTCAAAAAAAAAATCATTAATTAATTAATTATTTATTCAATTTTGAATTTCAAATTTCATTTCAGATTTGGGCAGAGCTCGCCCCGCGTGACCCGCCCGATTGCCCGACCCACGTACCCGACCGCTTGCCCATTTGCTCTTTCAGCCTCGCGCCCAGACCCGCAGAGCAACCCGACCCAACCGAACCCGACTCGCGTCTCTCCCCAAACCCTACCCTAATTTTCTTTTTCCTTCTCTTTCTCCTTCTTCATGCGCAGCCGCCGCCCCCTTGCGGCACCATTCCCCGGCCGGCAGCCTTCCCCCCCGCCGGCGACCATCCCCCCATCCCTCCGGCGGCCTCGGCCTCTCCCTCCTTCCTCCTCCTTCCCTCATCTCTCCCCGCCAAGCACGTCGCCGCTGCCGCTGCTGCCCCCTTTCCCTTCCCCTTCCTTCTTCCCCCACCCCGTCGGCCTCGGCCTCCCCATCCCCTCGGCCTCGGCCCCGACCCATCAACCTCGGCCCACTACCCCCGTCGGCCTCGGCGTCCAACCCCCCTCTCATTCCCCTTTCCCTTTCCCCCTCGCCTGTCACCCTGTCCCGCCTTGGTCGGCCGGCCTTGGCCCTCCCCTTCCCCTCCCTATCTTCCTCTTCTCCCCCGCCCCCACGGCCGGCCATGGCAGCCTGCCGCCCCCGTCGCACCATCCTCTCTCATCTTCTTTCTTCTTTCACTTTTTTTCCTTCTTCCCAAAATTCCCAAAGCCATGGCCATCCTCCATGCATTTTGGCCTTCCCCAGGCCATTTTCACTTAGCCTTCACCTTCTCCCCAGTTCGGCCTCCACCACCACACCGAAGCCGATGCAACCCATACATACTCCGGCTTGCCCACATTCATCCAACGACCGAACACCGACAACTAAGGCCAAACACTTAAAAAAAAAATTTGCAACGTTGACGGTCGTGCATTGCCCGTCGCCCGGACATCATCTCCGTGACCCCCGTCGCCCGGACCTCATCTCAGGGACGCCTGTCGCCCTGGACATCATCTCCGCGACGCCCGTCGCCCGAACATCATCTCCGCGACTCTCGTCGCCCGGACGTCACATTGTGCCCCTGACACCTTACTTACTCCGCCGCGCCCATGCGCCGCGCCACTGACACAGTCGTGCCCCCTGGCTCCCTATCACACTACCATGCTCCTTGCATCGGTCCATCCTTTCACCATACCATGCGCACCTTGCCTTGGTCGTGGAACATGCTTCAACCCACTCTCCGGAGTGTGCAACATCATGCGGGGATAGGCGATTCCCCCGGGACACTATCTCTGCCAGGGAGCTCTTTAACTCCCCTTCCGCCAGGTAGAAGGCTCCTCCGGGATGCTACCTCGGCCAGTCGGGTAGACGGCTCCTCTGGGATGCTCCTTGACGCGCTCCGAGTGCTCCGGCACAAGGACTCACCCGCGGGATAGGCAACTCCTCCGGGACACTATCTCCGCCAGGGAGCTCTTCAACTCCCCTTTCGCCAGGTAGACGGCTCCTCCGGGATGCTACCCTGACTCGCTCCGAGTGCTCCGGCACAAGGACTCACCGCGGGGATAGGTGACTCCTCCGTCAGGGACACTATCTCCGTCAGGGAGCTCTTCAACTCCCCTTCCGCCAGGTAGACGGCTCCTCCGGGATGCTACCTCGGCTGGCCAGGTAGACGGCTCCTTCGGGATGCTACCTTGGCCTACGGAATAGGTGACTCCTCCGGGACACTATCTCCGTCAGGGAACTCTTCAACTCCCCTTCTGCCAGGTAGACGGCTCCTCCGGGATGCTACCTCGGCCGGCCAGGTAGACGGCTCCTTCGGGATGCTACCTCAGCCTACGGAATAGGCGACTCTTCCGGGACACTATCTCCGTCAGGGAGCTCTTCAACTCCCCTTCTGCCAGGTAGACGGCTCCTCCGGGATGCTACCTCAGCCGGCCAGGTAGATCGCTCCTTCGGGATGCTACCTCAGCCTACGAAATAGGCGACTCCTCCGGGACACTATCTCCGTAAGGGAGCTCTTAAACTCCCCTTCCGCCAGGTAGACGGCTCCTTCGGGATGCTACTTGGCCTGTCAAGTAGACGGCTCCTCCGAGATCCTACCTTGACGTGCTCTGAGTGCTCTGGCACAAGGACTCACCCGCGGGATAGGAGACTCCTCCAGGACATTATATGCGCCAGGGTCTCGTCCGTCACTCGGACGCCGTTTACATGCTCGCGCCCCTGCGTCCTATCATCGTGCCTTTGTCTCAACGGCCAAGCATTCCACACTTTTGTAGGTGGTGCACGAGGTGGCTTGAGCCACCTACTCTTCATCATCATCATGCTTTGAAGACCTCAACTGCTCGCCGGCCATACAATATCAAAATATTGCTAAGTGTTTATGCGTGCGGTGCCCGCTCGGGTTGCCCCTCCGCGCACACCCCACGCAGGGGGCTTATTTTCCTAACCTATTCTGGTCGTACCCAAGGGCCCAATAAGGGTCCCATCTCACCCGAACACGTCAACGGATTCAACAGTCAATTCTTCAACGCTTCGAACCGATCAAAGTGCGGGAGCCCAAGTCACGTGCATTCTTTGCTTCACACACCTCACGTTTGACTTAGTCACCAATTATTTTACATCAACGTCACTCACGGTAGCACGTTCGTCACACCAAAACCACTCGAGAACTTCTTCACCAAAAACATCGACCGACGACGCAATTAGGGCAACGGGGTCAAGGGGCAAAGGCCTTGGCCAACCCCATGGGGTCGGCCTCGGCCTCACCCAAGGCCATGGGGTCTGCCTTGGCCTCCCATGGGAGGTTGGCTTTGGCCTCCCCCCCCCCCCCCGGTTCTTCACTTTTCACACAAGGTCTTTTTTTGCACTTTGTTCGCTGCGTACGCTTTGTATGTGACTTTAGCGCCTTGTTCGTCACATGGGTATGATTCATGTCGACACGCTCGTCACAATGTAACTTTCGGATTTGTCATTGCCCATTAAAACGCCTTCCGTCGGCAAGCCCAAATTTCACCCAAAGGGGGAGTGGCCTTGGCCTCCCTTCATGGGAGTTGGCCATTGGCCTTGGCCAACCTTAGGGTCGGCCTCGGCCTCACCAAGGGGTCGGCCTCGGTCTCCCCAGGGGTGGTGCCCTTGACCTTCCCCCAATCTTTGGCCTATGGCCTCCCCTCCCGCGCGCACTTGTTTTCTCAAGTCTTTGCACCTCCGCGATGTTTACGGACGTTCGTACATCAACCTCGCAACGTCCGTCCTCCTTCAACCTCGCGACGTCCGTCGCGCATCAACCTCGTGACGTCCGTCGCGCATAAACCTCGCGACGTCCGTCGTGCATCATCCTCGGGACGTCCGTCGTCCATCATCCTCGCAACGTCCGTCGTCCATCAACCTCGCGACGTCCGTCGTCCATCATCCTCGGGACGTCCGTCGTCCATCAACCTCGTGACGTCTATCGCCCATCATCCTCGGGACGTCCGTCGTCCATCATCCTCGCGACGTCTGTCGTGTATCAACCTCGCGACGTTTGTCGTCCATCATCCTCGCGACGTCCGTCGTCCATCAACCTCACGACGTCCGTCGTCCGACGACCGCGTACCATCACTTCCAACTTTGTCATTACTACATGATTACATTCATTATCTTGTTATGACAGGTACACTTAGCTCAAATCCCATCTGCAGGACACCGACGCGTGCCCGTGCGCTACCTCCGTGACCTTCGTCACCGCACCCATGTGCCATTCCTATCACATGTGCCCCCGGTACCAAGTATATCTTCGCGACGTTCGTCGCTGTGCCACCTTTATAACATGTGCCCCGGCACAAAGTATATCTTCGCTACGTTCGTCGCCGCGCCACCTTTATAACATGTGCCCCGGCACCAAGTATATCTTCGCGACGTTCGTCGCCGCGCCATCTTCATAACATGTGCCCCGGCACCAAGTATATGATCCGCGACTTCGTCACCGCGCCCATGCGCCATTCTTATCACATGTGCCCCGGCACCAAGTATATGCTCCGTGACCTTCGTCGCCGCACCCATGTGCCATTCTTATCACATGTGCCCTGACACCAAGTATATGCTCCGCGACGTTCGTCGCAGCGCCCATGCGCCATCTTCATAACATGTGCCCCGACACCAAGTATATGCTCCGCGACCTTCGTCGCAGCGCCTATGTGCCATCTTCATAACATGTGCCCCGGCACCAAGTATATGCTCCGGGACCTTCGTCGTCGCACCCATGCGCCATTCTTATCACATGTGCCCCGGCACAAAGTATTGCTTCACGACGTTCGTCGCCGCACCACTTTCATAACACGTGCCCCGGCACTAAGTATTGTTTCCACGACGTTCGTCTCTGCGCCCATGCGCCATTCTCATGATACGTGCCCCCGGCACCAAGTATTACTCCGCGACGTTCGTCGTCGCGCCCGTGGGCCATCTTCATGATACGTGCCTCGGCACCAAGTATTACTTCGTGACGTTCGTCGCCAAACCACTCTCATGACATGTGCTCCAGCACCAAGTATTGTCCCCGCGACGTTCGTCGCCGCGCCCATGCGCAACAATCATGATACGGGCCTTTGGGCATCACACTTATTCACCACACCATGCGCCTCCGCCATAGACGTGGAACATGCTTCAACCCACTCTCCGGAGTGTGCAGCATCACGGGGGGCTCCGTTCGTAGTGCTCCGGCATGAGGACCCCTCGTAACGGGATGGGCTCACAACCTTGGAGCCATCGCCGGCACAATCAACTATAGGATGGGCTCACAACCTTGAGCCATCGCCGGCACAATCAACTACGGGATGGGCTCACAACCTTGAAGCCATCGCCGGCAGAATCAACTACGGGATGGGGTCACAACCTTGAGCCATCGCCGGCACAATCAACTACGGGATGGGCTCACAACCTTGAGCCATCGCCGGCACAATCAACTACGGGAT
The DNA here is from genome assembly GCA_033070095.1 of Escallonia herrerae. Classification (NCBI taxonomy): domain Eukaryota; kingdom Viridiplantae; phylum Streptophyta; class Magnoliopsida; order Escalloniales; family Escalloniaceae; genus Escallonia; species Escallonia herrerae. The sequence continues at coordinate 85,624 of JAVXUP010001921.1, read as the reverse complement.
GGGCTCACAACCTTGAAGCCATCGCCGGCACAATCAACTACGGGATGGGCTCACAACCTTGAAGCCATCGCCGGCACAATCAACTACGGGATGGGCTCACAACCTTGAGCCATCGCCGGCACAATCAACTACGGGATGGGCTCACAACCTTGAGCCATCGCAGGCACAATCAACTACAGGATGGGCTCACAACCTTGAAGCCATCGCCGGCACAATCAACTGCAGGATGGGCTCACAACCTTAAAGCCATCGCCGTCACAGTCACGGGGGTGGTTCCGGCATGAGGACCCCTCGTCACGGACCCTAAGCACTGACTTGCGAGCATGTCCACTCATGTTACCATTAATCGTCGACACCACCAGGGCAATGACCCCCAGGTCACTCCAGGACGGGAGCAGGTCCTTGGAGGGCATGGCGCCTAGTCCGCCTGACAGTTGGCTACAGGGGCAACCCTTACCACTATCAGGTTCTCCGTGCGTCTCTTGACGTACTTAGTGGGACTCTACAAGGGCTTGGATTGGAGGCTAGATCAAGGGGTTTCTCTGGCCATACCGACGCTGTGGGAGGCAGTCTTTCCAGATAGACAGAGCGACACTGTGCGGGGCAGGCTAGGTGAATATGCGATTCGACAGTCCGTGAAGCACCGACAGCTGTGGACCCCTCGGTGACGTGTCACTCTCGGGGAGCGCCACGTGTCGCGTGATGACATCATCATCTCAACCTCTATAAATAGAGGTCTTGAGAATTCATTTGGACGGTTTGGACATTTTCAGAACACTCTCACTTTCTCACTCTAGGATCCTAGAAAGAGAAACATACAGGACCCTGACTTTGGACCTAAGCTCGGACTGTGACTGTCTGGGAAGCCCTTGGTCTCTGCCCTTGCTCCGCCCTTGCTGTGTCTCACATCAACATACTTGGCATCTGAGTCGGACTGCATTCCTTATGGCACCTCAGTCGACTGTGAACCCACTTTCCATGGCATCAAAGAGTAGTGAAGATGCTAAGTATGGAAGCCAAAGGCTAATAATTTGGAGGAAGGCCATGGCTAACCACTGGGGGATGCCAAGGCCAACCCAGGAGGAAGAATAAGGCCAACCCCCAAGGGAGGTCGAGGCAGAGCCCAAGGGGGAGGCCAAGGCCGACTTCCTTTGGTAAATGCCATGGTGCGCCGACGGGCAAAGTGCAATGGTCGGAGCGTGATGAGCAGTCGTGCAAGGATGAGCTTCTTGGTGACGAAGTCACGTAGAAAAAGTGAGAAGTGCACGTGACTTGAGGGTGCACATTTTGACCGGTTAGAATCGTTGAATATTGCCTGTTGCTTGTGCGGACGTGTCATGCAAAATGGGACCCCCAGTGGGCCTTTGGGTGCGACCAGAATAGGTTGGGAATAGGGTTCTTGGAAGTAAGCAACCTTTTTGTAATCTTAAGAGTTCAACTGTGATGGGTTAGTTGATGACAGGAGGATTGCCCATTCTTTGTGAGTGCTATGAGTGAGAGTTTGTGTGTGTAGTGGCTAACCCATGCATGAGTGTATGGCCTGAAGTGCTATGTGTGTATGTGGGTTTAGAGGAAGAGAAGATATAGAGAGAAGGAGTGAACTGAAATGGGAGCAAAGAGGGCAGCTGTGTGTTAGGTTTGTTGTGTGCGTCTGTAAATATGTATGTGAATATGTGTGCAAGGTGGTGATGTGCATGGAGGCTTGTGTGAATGAGTGTGGGTGTGAGTGAGTGAGTGGATGCTATGTGGCTAGTTGTTGAGTGATTAGATATGTTGGAAAAAGAAAAGAGAAGGAGAGAAAACCCACTGCCTTGAGGCAGTGGACGTGAAAAGAGCAAGATGTGTTGTGTGTGATTTTGTGTGTGTGTGTGAGTGAAGATGTGTGGGTTGTGTGTTGGAATACGCAAGGGAAGAAGAAGGGGAGGGGCTACTGTGAGTGACCTGTAAATATACTGAGTGGTTGTTACAGAGAGTTAAGGGAAGGAGGAGAAGAAGAAGAAGTGGGTTTTGGGTATACACTTAATGAGTACCGGGTTGGCGTTAAGTATAGCGTAAGCATTCGATAATGTACGGTAATCATTAGCATGTAAACATTTAAAGTATAATACCTTAGTCTATAATAGAATTTCTAAAAAAAATTTATAATTTTTTGAAATTATATGTATTTTTAATATTTTCTTTAAGCTTAGACTTGTAAAATTCTTTTGGAGCCTTTAAACTAATGAAAATGTTTTGGAAAAATTTCAGTAATGTTTTTATATCACAAAGACAACTCAGTTCCAGTTTCGTAAATTTTAGAGTTGATTTGCTATAGTTTCCCTATCACATTGATTTTAGCAAAATGAAATATTTTAAAATAGTTTTATTCCTTTCAATTTCTATAATTCTTATACATATTTTAAAGCTATTAGAAAATTTATGGGACTTTATTTTCAGCTAGAGGAAATTATGGCTATTTATGGGTTTTTTTAAGAAATTATTTTAATTTGAAAATATTCAAAAATTTAGAAAATTTATATTTTGACTTTTATTAATGTTTTAAGCTATAAAATTATTTTTTTTATAATTTAGTATGTATTTTGGAGTATCATTACTCATTAGAGAGTGTATAGGGATTTCGGTTAAGTTAACCGTGTGCGAGTTTCGCTTTGAATTGAGCAATTTCGGAGTTAGAAGTGAGCATCGTTTGGGTAAGAAATATTAGGTTATAGTATATTACGTATAGATTGTGTTCTAACAAATAAATTGTCAATCTAGGTTTGTTGATAGATTATTGATCTAAACTTGGTATCATTGCTTAACTTGGATAGAGATAAGGATTTCTATCTGAATCCCATTTTATCATTGATATCAAATATAATTTTCTAAGTTGTTATCGAATTTTTAATGAACTCTGATATTTTATTTTTCATGAAAATATTTTCAATTGCCCGTGTAACCCTAATTTGAGCTTGATAGCGATCGTTTGAAATTCGTTATTCTCATCTGTTTATTTAATTCAATAATTGTAAAATATTTTGAATTGTGTTTAAATTCCTTGAATATTATCATGAGTTAGTAAACCTGGGAGTTATAAGGATGGTCTGTATTGTTGGAGTTATAAGGATTGTCTGTTGGTTGGGTTAAATTAGTACCTAGATGGACTAGTCAGTATACATATGCATATGTAAAGCGTATCGAACACTGCCGGGGTGGCTTTGCTATAGTGTACTGCTCATGTTCAATGTTTTCAATCCCTGTATTACTATACATAAAGTGTTTTGAATAACTCGTAATTGAGGGATATTGAGTTGATACTCATCCCTGTGTTTATATCGAAATAATTGAGATTTCATTTAAAACTGTTTCGAAATGATATTGTTTGACTTGAATGTCAAAATCGTTTGAATCGTTCGTCTATATTAAAATGCTGTGTTTTATTGAAAATGCTCTTAAAAAGTTTCGTTTGAATTTATATAAAACTCGTCTGAATCTTTTTTGTTGTTTAAATCTTTGATCGACCTACTGGGCTCTCAAAAGCTTACTCTCCTTTAACTTCCTTTCCGCAGGTGACAACCAGCATTAGGTTAAGGTTACCTATCTGGAATAGAGCCGAGCGTAAGAAGCGTAAGAAGAGATGTGATCTTAGTATTTATCATTAGAGCCCCTGCGTGGGTAAACGTTATTTTTAAAATTTTTAAGACCTAGTTTGATATTTCATCTATGTAGTTTACTAAGATTTAAAATTAATGGTTTAGTTGCTTTGACAGTTATGGTATTATTTATTGACGTTGAGGATTTATTGTCTTAGACTGAATGATCGAGCGAGTGCTAACGTTCCGGATTTTCGGGATGTTACATGTGTATATGAAGGTGTAACTTGTGAAATGTTTGTGAAGGAAATGTTTGGAGGGTGTAGAGTACTCATATAGTGTGTGTGCAAGTGAGTGTTTGTGTATGTTAAAGTGTGTTTGTGCTGTGTGCAGGAGAGGGGTGAAGGGGAAAGGGAGAGCAGCATGCTGTGTTGGGTGTGTGTGTGTGTTTGCGAAGATAGGGTGTATTGGTTGGAGTGTATGCGAGTATGTGTAATGTGTCTGCATGTATGAGATAGAGTATGTAAAGGAGAATGGAAGGGACTGCCGTAGTGACCTGTATATGTGCTGAGGTTATGTTGCAAAGAGTAAAGGAGGAAGATGAAGTGGGTCTTGGTTGGTCACAGCAATGGGTGTGTACATGAGTTAGCGTTAGTTACGGCGCAAACATTGAATTGTATAACGTGATCATTCGCATGAGAAATTTAAAGTACAATACCTTAGACTATATTTGAATTTGTGGCAAACTTTCATAATTTTTTGAAATAGTATGTATTTTTAATATTTTCTACAAATTCAGAATTATAAAATTCTTTTGAGTCTATAAAACCCATAAAAATGTTTTGAAAAAAATTAGTATACTATTTTTATAGTAAAAGAAAGACTCGGTATATTTGGTGATTTTTGGAGTTGATTTGTTATAATTTGTAGATCGCATTGATTTTAGCAAAACGAAGAATTTAAAAATAGTTTTGATGTCTTTTAAATTCTAATTTTAATTTCTATAATTTTTATAAGTACTCTAAAGCTGTTACAAAAATTTTGGGACTTTATTTTCTCCTAAAAATAATTATGGCTATTTATGAATTTTTATTTCATTTAAAAAAATTATTTTAATTCAAAAAATATTCAAAATTTCAGCAAAATCCATACTTTGGCTTTTTATAATATTTTAAGTAATATTTTTTTAATTGAAATCTATTATGAATTTTTGGGATATCATTACACATTAAATAGCAACAGAATTTTCAGTTAGGTTGGTCGTGTACAGAACCCGCTTTGAGTTACACGATTTCGGAGTTAGAAATAAGCACATGGTGGGTAGTTAATATTAGATTTATAGTATTTGTAGTATAGATTGTGTTATAACATATGGATTGTCAATGTAGGTTTATTTAGAGATTATTGATCGAGGTTTAGTAGCATTGCTTAGCTTGGATCGAGGTAAGGAATTCCATCTGAACCCTACTTCATCCTTCTGATTTCAAATGCTTTATTACCACAGTCTCACAAACTACATTGAACTTTGATTTTTATGATTGATATAAAGATGTTTTCAAATTGTCCATGAAACTCTAAATTGAGCTTTATAGTGATCGTTTGGAATTCATGTTTTATTCTCATATGTTTATTGATTCGATCATTGTAAAATATTTTGAGTTGTGTTTGATCTCTATTTCATTCTCATTTTGGAATTCATTGTTCATTTCATCTATTTATTGATTGCTCATCATAAAGCATTTTTAATTATATTTACTCCTTCTAAATGTTAACATGAGTTAGTAATTTTGGAGTTATAAGGATGATGCATTTTTGGAGTTATAAGGATGGTCTGTTAGTTGGGTTAAACTAGTGCCTAAATGGACTAATCAGTGTACATATGTATATGTAAAACGTATCGAGCATTGTCGGGGGGGTGACTTTGCTATAGTGTACTGCTCATGTTTCTGTTTCATTGTACCTGAAGTGTTTTGAAATGATTATTGATTTAAGGAATTGAGTTGACACTCATCCCTATGTTTATATCGAATTACTTTGAAAATATGTTATTTGACTGTAAATGCAAAATCGTCTGAATCGTTTTGTTGTTTTAAAACCTTTGATCGATCTTACCTGACTCTCAAAAGCTCACTCTCCTTTGATTTCCTTTCTACAGGTTGCCCGGCTATGAATTAGAGCCGAGCGAGAGAAATTAAGATAGTATTGATCAATAGAACCCCTACATGGGTTAACATCATTATTTAAAAAATTTTGGACTTAGTTTTGATGCTCCAATTATGACAGCCTATTAGGAGTATAATTTAATTGATGGTTTAGTTACTCTGACAGTTTGTGATATTATTTGGTTAAGTTTGAGGTATTATTCTCTTAGCGTAAATGATCGAGCGAGTGTTAACGTTCTGGAAATTTCGAGATGTTACATTTTATGCCATTGCTTAGGATCCTCTTTCGAGCTATATAGAGATGTCATTTACTTGCAAACTTTACACTTTTGACCAATGTTCAGAAAATGATGTATCTTTTTGGTGGTTGCTACTCTATATAAACTGATTCCTTTAAGTCAACACTGAATGAAGTTGTTTTAATAATTAATTGGTAAAACAACCGGTTTAATAGAAACCAACACAATATTACATGTTATGGAGGTCCTCACACAAATAATCCAAAATTTTCTTTTACTTGAAGCCTTAATCTAACAACACGTTGAAGTTTACACATGGGATATGGCCAGAACTTCCTTTTGAGAATCCATCTGCAATGCCTAGGATTACAACCTGCAATGAATAATAGGTTTATAACATGCTGAAGGATCAACAAGGGGCCATGTGTTTACTGGACATAATAGAATCCATTTCATTGTTAATGCATATCTAAAAGATTTATCGGTTGAAGATATTTCCTTCACATATTTTTCAAGATACTTGTGCACCATAAAAGGGTAATAGTCTGGTCCAAAGGATTTTTAATGCCGTAACCCTTGAATTAATTGAAATAACTTTCAATTTTTCTTGTGTTTCACCAGAGATGCATTTACAAAAAAATTACAAAAAATTAAGACTGTGGATGAAATTTGAAGCACTAGCTTTATAATAGTGTAAGGAGATGACTTCTCTAGTTCCTGTGATTTACAAGCCTTACATTTGTTCTAGAGTACCAAGTATAACCTGTACAACTTAATTGATTCAAGAAGATAATTGTAATAAAGGCCTAGGTTTATCAAGTCTTAGGAAAGTCTAACGTGATAATGAATCGGTTTGGGTGTGTCAAGCGTTGGCGAACAGTGGCAAAGCCTCCTTAGGTCCAAGACTATGGGGACAAATGACAACACTCATTTCTTTTTTTTTTTTTTTAGGAAAAAAATATGCTTTCTTCTCCATTTTGTTCTATTCTTGTTAGTTTTATTTTTAATCAAGTGTATACTTTGAAATATATAACTTACAAACATAAGGCTTAACAAAACAATAAGAACCGTTGATATGCTTGTTTAACCTTAAAAGTCTCAATATGTTGTTACTGCCACACGATTTAGAGACAAAAGAAGTACTTCCTTCGTCCCTAAATATTTCATCATATTTCATTTTTGAGTTGTCCAAAAAACAATTATCATTGTTCAAATTAAGAAAGATTCTATACATTCTCTCTTTTTTTTAAAAACTTTTTTCCTTTCATACATCTTTTGTACTCTATTTCTCTCTCCACATTTAATCCTCTAGCAACCATTTTTTCTCCCCTGACCAACTTCCTTCCTTCCCTTCCTCTCTCTTTCTATTTCTTGGAATAGAACAAGAAACTCATAAAATATAACTCATATTCTAAATAAATGTACAAGTCTAACACGATCAATTAACTAGGGACGGAGGGAGAATATTAGTGTGAAAATAGATGATTTCTAAGTTTTTTGCCTAACTATTTTGGGAGAAATGTGTACTCAATTTGATAGGTATCTGGCGAACTGGTCAACTATCCTAACTTCAAACTTCTTTTTTTTTTTATCCCAATTAGTGAGTTATTCTGCAATTTAGTGTTATCATGTCCTACATGTATAAAATACAAGGTACGGTGTTACCACCCCATAACGCATTTGCGAAGTTGCAAGAAATCAATAGCGTTGGTTTTAAAGTTAAGTAGCGCTTCACATAATTTTGGTTTTCAGTATTTGTTCAGTTTTGTAAACTAAAGAAAAAATTGACATTTGGTAGACAGTTTTGGTTTTCTCTCTCTCTCTCTCTCTCTCTCTCTCTCTCTTTAACTTTTTTAAAGGGAAAAAGAAAAATCCCCCCCCATGTATTTCGGGTTTTCGGCTCAACCTCCTCTGGTATTAATTTTGACAATTGACAATTCTTATCTATCAACAGGCCGATTTTGGTCAAAATTAGCCTGTAAAAAGACAGAATTACCCTCATATCACTCATACTTTATTTTTATCTTCCTTCCTTATCTTTATCTTCCTTAATCCTTCATTACCAACTCAACCACCACCAGTACCACACCCACAACTACCCCTAGCTCAAGCACCGCCCCTCTAACATCATCCCTTCACAACCACCCCTAATTCAAGCACCACCCTCAACAGCAACCAACCCCAAACCATCCTTACTAGACTAACCACCAAAACTCATCCATACCACCCACCGCCAACCATTCACTTGGTGGTGTGCAGGCGGGTTGCTACAGCCACAAAAGCCATTTGTACGACCACCAACCCCAATGACCAAAGAATTACCACCACTAGTGTAACACCTCAAAAATCTGAGGTTGGAGTTATGTTAAAAATCTCAACTAATCATTTATTAGACCTTTAGTGATAGATTAGTGAGCATTATACACTATGATCCCAATTTTTGAAGCAGTGAACAAGAGGCAATGAATAACAATTAAAGAGGAGATTACTTGAAAATTTAAATTTTATTCGGAAAGATTGTTTTAGCCGGTCTACGCTTTATTTTTGGAAAACTAAATTAAGAGGAAGCAGGGGAGAGGGATCAGAGCTTTAAAAAAATGCATTTCGGATATTACTCCCATTTTTCGGTTACATCCACAGAAATAGAGCGACTCAGTATATATATATATATATATATATATATATATATATATATATATATATATATATATATATATATATATATATATAGCCGATCCCTATCTACCAGTGGAGAAATATTTCTCCACCACCGATCTAACTGTCCACTTGTGATCCTGAATGGCTCAGATTACCCTTCTTTTTACTCTAACTAGCTTAACCGCTACTTTTTGTAATTGTTAGGAAATTTTCCTAAAGTGCCCCTCACGTGCCCCAATACAGGCAAATCTCGTGTAACCGCTGGGAAACCGCTACACTTAGCAGCGGTTACACGTGCATACACTTCTTTCAATTTCTATAACCCATTCGCTTTCCCCATTTCACTCCTTCAATCTCTCTCTCTCTCTCTCTCTCTCTCTCTCCTCTCTATAATTTTGTTCGATAGTAACTGATGGATTTCAACAAAAAGAAAAATGAAGAACAAGAATCTCAAATGTCATCCATCACCAAACCCAATTGCATATCAATTACACCTAAAATTAACCAAACACATACGTCAAAACTGAAAAATATTATCAAATACAAAGGAAACTAATTAGTTATTGGAAAAATTACAACAGATCTGAAAAAAAAAAGAAGGGTAGATGCGGCGGTTGAAGATTGAGGGCAGCGACGGCAGATCTGGTGGCGCCATGATGACGACGATGGTGGGCTGAGCAGATCTGCCGACGGTATTATCCGGCAAAGAGAAGATGCAGCGCCGACGATATGGGCGAAGAGAAGATGCAGTGGAGCCATGATGGCGATGATGGTGCGCTGGGCAGATCTACCGACGGTATTATCAAGCGAAGAGAAGATGCAGCGCCGGCTATATGGGCGAAGAGAAGATGCGGTGGCGATAGTGAGGGGCATGGGCGATGGTAAGATGTGACGACGATGTTGGGCTGGGCAGATCTGTCGATGGTGACATCGCGAAAGCACAGCTACGACGGTGTGATCTTCCTGAAGTGACAACGGCAATGCACGATGGTGGTGTTAGTAGCTTCGTCATTTACAGCGTCGGTAATAAGATGTGATGGAGATGGTGACGTGATGGCAGCGGTAAAACTATCGGGCTTTGGTGGTGTCGTTGGCCGGAGTCTTTGTTCGGAGGCTCAAAACAAAGAGCCATAGAGAGAGAGAGCACTTTGGGTGGAGAAAGCAGACCTTGGAAATGATAAATAGAATTAAATGGCAGATTTGGAAAAGTGACTAACAACTCCTAAGATGGGCGGTTAGGCAAAAATTTGGAAAAGAACAATTGATCTGAACCGATGATTATGAGACGTGGATGGTATCAGATCTGGTGGAGAAATAACTATTTCTCTACCGTTAGATAGGGATCGGCTCCATATATATATATATATATATATATATATATATATATATAGAGAATTCTCAGAAAAGAACTTGTTTATGAACTCGTTAGAAAAAGGGAAAACGAGGGAGTTTTGATGACAAGAGTTCCAGCGAGCCGATCTGATATCCGATATTTTTTTTATTTTGCTACAATTATAGTTTTGGGTGTAATTGGGAATCATGTAGATTGAGATTTATGCGTGCATATGTGTGCTTGCGAAGGTGATAAAGGTTAGGGATGTGGATAGCCATGGCTGCGGTGGTTTGTGCTCCAGTGCAGCGATGGCTCTACCGAGATAAGCACTGAAATGGAGTAGCTGTGGAGAGAAAAAGAAGGGGCTGCTAGGGGGTTATCTTTCTTTGAATTATGTAATTTTGTGTGAGTGCTCGTGTGGGAGAGAAATAGCCATAAATCTTGCGGGTTTAGCAAGAAGTACGGTTGCTGCGAAGTGGGTTTCTGTGTGCATGGGTGAGAAAGAAGAAGGCAGTGGCTTGTGTTGTGCTGTGGTTTATGAACTAATTGTGAAGGTGATGCTTGGAGGGTTTAGCGTATACCGGTGCTTGTGGGTGGGTTTAATGGCTGTGAAAGGGTGTGTCTATCGGTGTAACTGCTGTACAACAAAATGTGTGTTTTGTTTGCGTTAGGGGCTGCCAAAACAGCCTATATAAGTGTGTGTGTGTGTGTGTGTGTGTGTGTGTGTGTGTGTGCTTGGGTTTAATGGGTGTGCATAAGGCTGTAAATGAACCGAGCCGTTCACGAACGACTCATGGTTCGTTATCCACAAAACTCGTTCATGTTCGTTCATATAATATATGAACAGAACATGAACAAGTTTTTGTAGGACTCGTTTATTAAACGAGCCGAACATGAACACTCCAAAAAGTTCACAAACGTGTCGCGAACGGCTCGTCTAATTAATAAATTAATTATAATATATTTAAGAATTAATATTTACATAAATTATATAAATCAAAATTTAAACCTGGAGGCCAGGCCTTAAAATTAATTAGCCCAAAACCCAAGCCCACTTATATAGAGCCCAACCCTTAAATAAATTGAAGCCCAACATGAAACCCTAACTATATATATAAACTAAAAGTCAAAAACCTAAACCTAATCTCTCAAATCTTCTCCCTATTTTCCCCCCATCCTCTCCGTCGTCTCTCTCTCCCCCTCTGTCTCACTCTCTCACTCTCTCGATCGAACAACAGATCACACAATAGCCCCCCCTCTCGATCTCTCACACATAGAGATTGCACACAAGGCCCTTCTCTCACTTCACAGACGGTAATAACGTTACCCGTCTTTGCTGCTGTCATCGCCGGTAGCCAGATTGAGCATGCGTCGCCGGGTTCAACCTGCATCGCTGGATTAAAGCATGTTTCTGAATTGCAAAGCTACAAAATCAGGGGCTTCAAGAAGAAAGCTGATTCATAAAGGGCATGCATCGCCGATGGAGATTTTGTTTTACAGTGCTTTTACTTTGCATCCTCATTGTATCTCGATCGTGTTTTTTATATGGCTTATAGCTTGATATTGGCTTATAACTATTTTTATTTTTATATCGTTAATAGGTTCTCGGTTTTTATATTGGCTTATAGCTTGATTGCTTGAGTGATTTGAGGGATTTGAGTAAATTTGGGGATTTGATTGAATTTGAACGCAAATCGGAGTCGAGTTTTCGAACTCAAACTCGGCTCGTATTGTTAAACGAGTTGAACGAGTTGAGCTTGAGTTTTACCGTCACGAACTCAAGCCGAGTTCGAACATTGATGTTTTGGCTCTTAACGAACTCGAGCCGAGCTCGAATATGCCAAAACTTAAACGAACTGAGTTTGAACACACCCATGTTCGGCTCGAACTCGGTTCGTCTACAACCCTAGGTGTGCAGGTGGAAAAATCATGGGTTTACAGTGTGCTTATTTTGTGTGTTTAAAAGTTGGGAGTAAATAGAGTGAAGGGAGAAGGTGCACCCGTAAATCAGTATGATATTTGTGCATGTGTGTGTGTCTGTGTGTTTTGAGCAAGAAGAAACCCACTACCGTGAGGCAGTGGGTGTGGCTGTGCCAAATATTACCGGAGGTGAGTGTGTTGATTGTGAGGTAAGTGTATTGGAAGGTATAATGGTGAAAGATGTAGTATTATGTGTTGTAAGGAGAAGGAAAGGCAGCTGTGTAGTGTGTGTTTCGTATATTTGTGTGGGTAAGTGACAAGGAGGAAAAAAGAAAACTACTTGATTTTAGGTGTAATGAGGGATAAAAAAAGAGGGGTACACAATAGCTATAAACACAGGTACGGGGTGTGCGAGTAGTGGGTTTTTCATGTGTGTATCTGTGTAAATGATGGGCATTAAGCGTGTAGTGTGTTAGTAAGTGGTGTAGAGTGTTTGTAATGTGTGTGGGTGGCTGGTGTAGTGCGGTTGCATTGCAAAGAAGGGGGAGGAAGAAGATGAACTGGGGAACTGGGTTTGTGCAGTGGAGTGGTACACTGTGCTTGCACAGTTGTACCACGTAGCTATTGGGTATCTTGTGATTGTCGAAAAATGCTGAAACTTTAGAAAAAGGTTCTTAATGCAATATTAGAATTACTATTAAAATTTCAGATTTTTTTGATTTCATTTGATATTTTTAATATTTTCTAAAAGTTCAGTTCCTGGGCCTTTAAAATTCTTAATAAATTCTGGGAACATTACTGTAGTGATTTTATGATACAAATAATTTTCAATTTAAGTTTCGTAATTTTTAGAGTTGATTTAGTACTAAATCTGTATCGCATTTGATTTAGCATAATGAATTATTTGAAAATGGTTTCTGTGCTTTTTAAATCTTGATTTTAGTTTGAGTATTTTTTGTATATATTTTGAAGCTATCGTGAATTTATGGGACTTTGATTTGAGCTAGAAGTATTAGTTGTTATTTTTGGACTCTTTCTGGTATTTAAGAAAATCGTTTTTAATTCAAAAATGTTCAAAAATCCAGAAAATTTATATTGTAACTTGTATTGTTGTTTTAAGGCATAAAAGTATTTTATACGCAATTATTATGAATTTTGGAGTGTCTTATGCATTATAGAGTGTGCAGGGTTATTGGTTAGGTTTAACTGTTTGAGGGATCTAATTCGTTTTCGTTTATGTTAAGAGTGTCAGAGTGAGCAACGATTGAAAATTTGCATTAGATTAATTATTTGTGAGGCTAGGTTGTATTCTAATAATTAATCTACCAATTTAGGTTAATTCAAGGTTTGCACGAGGTTGAATAGCAGTGAGCGCATTTCTTGGATCGATTGAGGTAAGCGATTTCTTCTGAAACCCTATTTCATCAATTTGACATCGTATATTCTTTCTACATTGTTATTGATGCTTCCATTGGACTCAATTATAATTATGATGAAATTGTATTGATCGCTATTAATGCCCAGTTTTGAGCCGTACACGTTTAATTGGAAATCCTATTCGATGTTCTATGTTTATTTCTCGTTGTGCATCGATTTAATCATTGTACTATCGATTAATGCATTTTGCATATTGACATGAGTTAGTGTATTGAGGAGTTATAAGGATGATCTGTATCGGGGGTGATATAAGGATGATCTGTTATTGTCGGGAGATGCTAGTACCTTAAGAGTCTAGCTAGTGTTCATATGCATATGTAACTACAATGTTATTGAGCATCGCCTTTGTGGCCTTGCTAAGTAATTACCCTGCACAGCCTGTGTGGCTTTGCTAAGTGTTTCCCTGTACTGCATGTGTGGCCTTGCAAATTTACTCTTGTTCAATATCATCTGCATCATTTCAGTGTAATTGGAATTGTTGCTAATTGTATCTGGTTTGGTTCAGGGGTTTGAGTTGAATCTCTTCCCTATCGTTTGAAGGGATTTTGATAATTATTGTATTCACATTCCCTCTTATGGATTTTAAGCGACCTTACTGAGCTCTCAAAAGCTCACTTCCTTTTTCATGTTCCTTCCTGCAGGTAATAACCAACAATTGATTGCATTGGGTATGGAATAGAACTGAGCGAGGAAAAGAGAATTGCAGTTTTGGTCTTGGTCATTAGAATTGTTGGTCATTAGAACTGAGCGAGGAATAGAACTGTGTGGGTTAGTATTGTCGTTTAAAATTTTTGACTCAGAATTGATGTTTCAATTATGACAGTACATTTAGAGTATTGTCTTATTCATTTTTTATTTGGTCTAACGGACTGATGGTACCATATAGGTAGAGATTGAGGGTATTATTGTCTTAGTGTAAATGATTGAGTGAGTGTTAACGTTTCGGAAGTTTAGGGATGTTATAACCAGTGACCCACCTGCCCTTACAAACCCGAACCCAACTGATTGATATCTGCCTTTGCACCGCCAAGTTGTCGCCCATCACTATCATCAGACCTAACCCACCAAAAGATAACCCATACCATCATCGTAACAATCTTACCCAATAACCTCAAGTGTGCGCCGTCAGCAATCCCATCCCAACAAACACTAATCCACCTGCCTGTAGCACCACCAAGTCATCACCCATCACCATCAGTAGAGAGATTAAGCTTTTTTTGCTGATTGTTGATGTTTGTTGGCGTGGGTTTGAATTCACTAGGGGTGATGGGCATGATGGCGATGGGGTGAGGGGTCAGGAAGGGGGGAGAAAAAGGTAGTGCTCAGTCAATGACGGTTGCAGGCAGTAGTGGGGGAAGGAGGGTGGGTGGCAGTCGGGTTGATGGCAGTGATTAGAGTGGTGGATGAGGTGAAGATACAGGTGATGGTATGCGTGGTGGTCAATTGAGGCGGCGACTTGGGTGGGCGGAGGGAAGGGGCGCTGGTTCCATTGGCAACAACAGTGACGAGGGGAGGGAGGGGAGCACTCGTGGTAGCCAAGAACTTCTAGTTCTTTTTTTCTTTTCCTTTTACAGGAAAACTTTGGCATTTTTGTGAAATTTAGGAGTATTTTTAGAATTTCACGTCCAAATTTAGAGGGGTTGCAATCAATGATAAATTGGTTTGGGGGGGGGGGGGGTCTCATTTGTCATTTTCTCTTTTCAAAACTACTTGGTAATTTGGACTTGCTTTTAAAAACTCCATTTGGAGTTTTGGTGTTTGTTTGAAGTCCAACCTTCAAGCTTCACTAGAGGCAGTTTGGAACCCACCTTTTTTAGAAAACCCACTTCTCACTTTGTCACTCTTACTCTTACTGGCTACCCCCTCCTTTTCACAACCACCACCACGCAACGATGTTGTCGCCACCAACAAATCTGTCCTAACCTTGACCTCAACCCACCACCGCCACCCCAATACCTCGCCACCCTACAACCATAGACACTCACATCCCTGGCCCCCACCGTCGCTACCCCACCAACTGTTGTAACCCCACTGTCTCATCTGCTTTATCCATCGCCACTGTTGTCATTACCACCGTCACCTCTATACCCACATATTTGCCCCACCGTTGCAGATCTACTCTACCCACCGCCACTAACCGTCATCACTCACATTCCTGCACCACCATCACCATCACCACTCATATCTCTTCCCCACAGTCACCATTGCACCCATAGCTCTGCCCCCGCCGCGACAAATCTAATCCACTATTGCAGCCCCAGTTCTTAAGTTTTTTTTTTTTTTTATGGTGGTGGTGTTGCGATTTAATATGGGGGTGGTGGTGGTGTCGTGATTCGATAAGGTGGTGGGCGTGGTGCGAGTTTGATGGTGGTGGCGGTGGTGTTGACGGGAGGTGGTGCTTTGGAAGTGGCTGAAGGGTTCTAGTGGTTAGTGAGCAAAGACATTTTAAAGGAAAAAAAGGAGAAAATATAATGAAGAAGAAAAATTAAAAATAAAAGTTAGCTTACTAAACACGCAGCTATTCTTGTGAAAAAATGAAAACCAAAAGAGGGTTTAGTTTTCATGGTTTGCAAACTGAAAACCAAATGTCAAGATGGCTTCAAACGCACCCTCAGTTTTATGATTTTGCTTTGGTTTATCAAAGTATCATTCTTACTTTTCCTTTATGATAAAAATTAGATTCTATTTTTTTCCATGATTATTCCAGAATCATTTTCTTTCTACAAATTTATAGGGATCTAGACAAAATACAAGTGTATCACAAGTGAAATAGCTTGTGTCGAGGTTGACACGGAAAATCCTCTGGTTAATCCTATGTTTCGGATTGGAGTTTTCTGAATATTCCACCGATTCAAGGGTGCTTTGATTATGCTATTTGATGCTAATGCATGCATTAGTAGAAAAGTTAAATCCCTTCACTAAAATTCCTAGCTCCTTGCTCTCAAGAGAAAGTCGGGCCATCTTACACTAGAACTAGGGACCTCGTCCGTGAAGTAAATCATTGTGCCTACAGTCCAAACAATTGGGAGAGAATCAGTAACTTCGTTTTCGAGAGCGATTCATTCTTCCCAAATGCAGCATACAACATTCTGTTGTACTGTGCTCTCTAAGTCCATGAGATAAAATTAATAAATCGTAAATAAAGTTCAAGTTCGAATTTCAAGAGAAGGCTCAGTAATCGGCCTTCCTTTGAAATATGATTGTCTCTAGTGGATTACGTGCCTCCTTTTGGAAAATTCAGGGAAGTGCACATCTCTTCTGCCATGTTGGATTTCACTAATATATACGGGAAAAAGTGAATATGTTGCTAGCCTTAGATAACTTGTCTAAGGCTAGCAACCAAAACCACGTAATTTTGAGTAAACTGTTCCTTTTTTTTCATCTCTCTTTTTCTTATCCCAGTTCTGGACTCTTTCTTCAAGTTACCACGGCCGTCGAACCCTTCTCTCGCCTCTATCACTGACAAGCCTTCATCTTCGGCGATCCTATATTTCCTGCCTCCATTCTTCATCTCCTACCACCCTCCGTCTTCTGAATGTAATCATGGCATGGTCATTTGCAGCAGTGAGAAGGCCTTAAAAATGAGTTCCACCAAAAAGTGGTTGCATCCACTCCTTAAGATCGATTTGGCAGAAATTCCTTACTTCTGAGTATCTACCCATTTGCCAACAATCAGCCACATCAACACCTTAACCACAAATCCATCAAACAAAGTTTTAGAAAGCTATAATTATTGAATCATCTAGTAAAATAGGACTCGGATTTAGATTATACAAATATGCCATATTCTTGTCCAGCAGCCATACAAATTGAAGGTAGGCCGTCAATGGAGGGTGCGAGGTCGGCGGCAGAGGTGGTAAGCCGATGGCGATTGAGGCCGGCCATGGGGTGGAGAAGATGAAGTCTGACTCCTTGATTGGGCGGTGCTCGTGCAAGGTGAAAACTGTGGTTGTTGTGTGTGGTGTGGGCTGGTGAAAACTATTTGCAATAGGCGGAGCAGGCCAAGCAGCGAGGGAGGCCGGCAATGGAAGGTTGCCGGGGCGCAATCTGATGTGTGTGCGAGAGAGAGTGACGAGGACAGAGAGAGAGAACGATGGGAAAGAGGAAAAAAACAAACTAAACATGTAGTCAGACCAAAACGACGTAGTTTAAGTAATAATCTTAGGCAACTTGTCCAAGGCTAGCCACATATTAGTTATTTCCTATATATATATATATATATAGCGTTATTTCATATATATATATATATATATATATATATATAAAACTTCCAGGGACATATCTGTACCACATCAGCCGTATCTATTTATCTGTAAAGCCGAACTCGCCAAGAGATTCGTGAAGAATACCAGAAACAACGCCGTCTGCATGTGGTAGCTATTTTCCTTCTCTCATCCCGTAAGTCCCATTTTCAAGTCACGATTTTGGTAACTTCACTTTATTTTTAGATTGACTGCCATGGATGGCAATGCCAATTTCACAAGTCTACTGCCCTTTGTTCCACCTGCTTATGCGTTACAATTGATTTCCTTTCAATTGATTACGTAGCTGTTTCGATATGCTGGACAATGAACTTCTATTTTTATTATTTTGTTTCCACTATATTGGTTGAAGTATGTTACAATTTTCTTACCGTAAATTTTCTTGACGGGTCTTGAAATTTTATAAAGTAAATGATATGTGGCTAAATTTCATCACTGCAACAAAGATTTAACATGACAGATTGATCATTTTATGTTTAGTATAAAGTCGAATAAAGAATCATGAGAATTGAAGCACCCATGTGTAGTAGTTTGAAGACTATTTGAGAATAACTCTTGTGCCATTTGGTTTCTTGGAATTTTCGGTAAGCAGTATTTTATGTTTATATTAATGCATTTGGGTGTCAATATTATGTCAATTCATGTAAATTAAAAAAAAAAAGGTTCTACTAGATAAACTTGAAGTTTTTGTCCATGCCTATATTACCTTATGCATAAATATGGGTAAACCGAATTTGCGTCACTACAAGCAACTTGCCTACTGAACATACAAAACTAAATCCAGAAATGGAACAGGCACACATATAGTCCCTTTGTGAAAAAGGTTAATTTCAAGAAATTCTTTTGTGCGCATATAGTCCCTTTTTATGTTGGTTTTCTAGCCTTGCGTCAGCTTCTTGTGTCACCCTCTGAGACGTTGCGTTGCGACAGTTCTGACACCATGTTAAGTTTCCATTTGGTCTAAAAGCTTAATTTGTTAGAGAATGGCCCAACAATGTTCTTCTCATGCTTAACATTCAAGAACCCAAGGTGTGATGTATAACAATTTTGGAGTGATTCCGAGGCTTCCTTTTCTGCACTTATGTTCCAGAAATCAGACCTCAATTAACTTTTTCATGCTATATAGCATGACTTTCCGAAAATCAGATCCAACGACTTCTCCTCTGTTGAAAATCAGGCCCGAATAGTTTCCTCCTGGAATCAGATACTCAATCCATCACAACTAGAACCTGATACCATCAATACATCTTTTAACTCACGACAGATGCCAAAATTCTCGCATTTCATTGTCCTCTATGCACTTTGTTACCTTGAAGGTAGCAGCAGATTTGTGCTTTCCTTTGCAGCGGCAACAAGGATAGTAATGTGGCTGATATGGGTGGCAGATGGTGGTACGATGTGGTGGGTGTCTCTAGTCCTCTCCACGTTAGAAGTTGGTGCGGGGAGATTTTTTGTTGTGTGGTAGCGTTTTAGTGGTTATATTCCTAAATTGAATGTTAGTCTAGTTTCTTTGAAATGTGTGTAAAACGTTTCTCTGCCACTTTAGCTGTATGTTTATATTAAGTGGGAATTGGACTAGTAATTCCCCTTTTCTCCCTAATTTCATCTTATACTCTTATGAACATGTTGAGAAATTGAGGGCCCAATGAAAATAAATGCAAAGCGATTGTGTATTTAAAATTACCGACTATCTTTAGGAGTATGGTATATTGGCATACTGTCTAAGATGAGTCTAATTCAGGGGATTGTTGGAACGTACAACTCCTTCCCTTAATGTTGAAAATGCTGCACATTATCAAGGAGCTAAATCTCGTAACTAGCTATGGAACAAGAAAAACGTGTGAACTAAATAAGCATTTGTTACTGAAACCGATTATCTATTATCTTAAATTCTAGGAAGATATTTGACTAAACATTAGTACTACAAGTCGATTCCAGTCATATTAATTGACAAACACCCTTTGTGTAAGTAGACAGGAAAGTTTTCCTTTTCCTCTAGACCGGAGAGAGGGATTGAAGATGGTTTTCTTGTCATCACTACCTACCATCAATGGCTGTATCTTACTCCATGCTCGGTGTTCATCATATTCTACTGATCAGTCCGCAACAATTTTCAAGTATGCTCGTTACTTTACTTGTCAATTAGTTTACATTGTTTTATCTTGTTTTACAACTTTCTTGTTCATTTCATATACTTCCTTTTTTTTTTTTTTTCACTCTGGCTAGTTGCTGCAACAACAAAGCAAGAAAATAGAAGAGGAAGATAAATCATATTTATATAATCTAACTGGTTAAATTTCTTGCCTTGGCTGTATTCTTAGTCATCTAATTGGTCGAGTTTCTTTATAATTTGTTATTCATGTTACTTGCTTCTTCACTCCATTTGGTGGCTGAGTGAATAAAGAATGAACGAGGAGATAGACCAAATGTATCTGGTTCCTGTGAGCAGTATCATACTGTGTTTGGTATTGTGAAATATAGATTGATTGGCCTTTAGGAAATTTAATTTACAGCACAAAAAGATCCACTTTTGTTTTACACATTGAAAGAGTGGATTCCTTGAAGATTCCAATTTGCAAGACAATTAAATGGCTATTTTGGTTTCATTTTGTGCTGCGATTTCTATTACTTGTCTATCTTACAGAATGTCATTTGCACTACGCTTCTATCAGAAGAAGACTTATTTGATTATATTGTAATTCACTTTCAAAAGAATGTAAGCAGATCTCTTCTTTTCTTACCTCCTACCCCACCCACCCTCAACAAACACCCCAATGAAGTAGGCAGTTGCATCCATGTTAGTAGAGGTGCACTAGAGGTGCTACTTGTTATGGAGTACATGATAGGTAGCACGGACACAGACACCGCGTCCGACCGCATTTTCCCAAAAAAAAAAAACAGATTTTGGACACCGCAGGACACGCCAAACTTTTTAATGTATTTTTCCTTCATACATACATACATACATACATACATATATGGGGCTGATCCACATCTATCGGTGGAGATATAGATATTTCTCCACCCGGTGATCTGGCTGTCCACTAGAGGTTATGGACGGCTCAAATTGGATACTTTTTACAGTAACCGCTACACTTAGGGTCCTACTCGGGCCGAATGTATCTTAAATAGCGAAAGGATCCAAGGAAATTTAGGAGGGGGGTCCAAGCCTAATAGCTACTCTTAGTGGCGGTTAAATGGGGAGTTGGAGATATCTTGCGCTAGATATGGAGATATCTATATATATATATATATATATATATATATATATATATATATATATATATATATATATATAGGGTCGTGATCCACTCGCCAGCGCTGGCAACTTAGTTTATTTGCTAACGCGATCTGGCCATCTATTAGTGATTTATGGACAATCTGGATTAAGTCTTCGCCTCAATAGTGCTAGATAATCCTAATATAACCTTAATACTTTAACGTAATTACTATCTAACTCAAATAAACTTGACAAAAATATAATTTTATGCAACATAATACTTTGTGACATATAATATAATGGGCTAATTACACCTGTCCCTAAGGTTTGGGGGTAATTACAGGCAAGGACAATAGTTTGGACAACTTACACTTGTGTCCATTGACCAAACGGAACCCTAAAAATCCTAACGGTTTTAACAAAATGACTTTATTGCCCTTATGTTAGAAAGTTATTTCCTTAAATGCCATTGTCTCTTTTTAGAAAAGAAATTCAAAAAAGAAAAACCCTAATTTTTTACTCTCTTTCCCCACCCTTTCCCCACCCACTTCTCTGCCACCCACACACCCGCCCTTCGCGGCCCCCCAACCCTCCCTCCCCCGGTCACCCCCCACCCACCCTGTCTGCCTCCGCCCTTCTCGTCGCTACAATCACTGACCCCTTCCTCGTCACCGCAACACCCTCCTCCTTCCCCTTCCCCTTCCTCGGCCACCGCACCCACCCTCCCCCTCCCCTGTCGCCGCACAGCTTTCTGTCCTCTCCTCGAGTCGGACGCCGATCATCGCTCAAAGACCCCGTCATCAAGTCCAGATCGCTTCCCCTTACCATGACATGATCAAAACACCCAAGAAATGAGTTAATGGTTAATGGAACATTGGCAGGTGAGAAAGGGCTGCCGGCGGTGTCTCAACGGCGTGGGTTTGCCAAGGGGCTTGCCGGCGGTGTGGGTTTGCCAAAGGGCTTGCTGGCGTGGGGGTGGGTTTGCCAAGGGGCTTGCCGGCGTGGTGGGGTGGGGCGAGTCTGCCGAATGGTGGGCCAAGAGAGGCTGCCGGCGACGTGGGGTGAGGGAGGAGGCTTGGGTTGCCGGTGGCGAGATTAGATCTGGAGAAGAAAAACCCTAATTTGAAAATTAGGGTTTTGAAACCCTAATTTTAAGGTTTCAAAACCCTAATTTTTAGATCAGGGCTTCAAATCCTTCTAATTTTAGGATTTCAAAAGCTTAATTTGCAAATTAGTTGCAAACCCTAATTTTAAAAAATTAAGGTTTAATTTGACAATTATAAAAATTATTTAGGATATACTGTACAAGGGCAGTATTGCCATTTTAAAAATATGTAATGATGAATAATATACTTTTTGGATGGAACCCTAATGGATGGATACGGGTGATACATTTGAAACACTTTTGGTTACGGAATATTACATTTTGAAACTTTGTGTTCTTGACTGTAATCACCTCCTAACCTCAGGGACATAGGTGTAATTAGCCCTAATATAATCACACAAGGTTATTTTAGGATATAATGTTACTTACAGAGACGTTCTTGGTCTTTGAATGTACGCCTACCATGCTTCTCCTGTTACTTTTCGATATCCAAGCTTTTCACAAAGCAGACACACGGTTCAATGACTCATGTTCCTCAGAATTAGCTAATGGTTATAATCAAACACACTCAAGCTTTCGGGATATTGGCTTAAAAAGTACAGTAGAAAAACATCGTATTAAAACCAATAGTACTTTATTTATACTGGTAAGGAAATTTTACATAGGACCAATAGAAAGGAATGCTTCCTTCTATTGTTGCATGCACTAATTCTTAGCACACTAACACTTCACACTCTTACATACTTCAGACTCTCTCAAACTTCCTCTGCATTCTACCTCTTACCCGACCCTTTCTATAGATGAAAGGATCAAGTACATAGGATTCTTTCAATAGTGAAAATCCACTATTTTTTTAGGGTCATCTTTTTCTTTTATTATGGCAGACATCTTTATTCAGTTCTTCACTTGGCTTTGTCATTTTTCGCTGGCACTAATGTCCATTCTAATCATGTTTATCCTGTGGTCCCAAACTCTATTGTACAACTCAAAAGTTTGGCTAGCCAGATCAGGTTCTTCTTTTCCTTGGCTATTGAACTATTCATAGAGTTTGATTACCTGATCTTGACCTTGTTTGGAGCGCTCTATGAATGCTCTACACTCTCTCGGGATTACTATCTTTCATCCATCGCTGAAACATGCTTCTTGCAGATCGGCTACTATGTTTTCAATGGTTTCGTGGACAAAACTGATTCTTTCAATCTTGTCTTTCTCCACATTATATGTGTTCCATAGTTCAACTTGGTGTGGCCGGTATGAATTTATTAACCTTTAAATAGTTAATCGATAAATGAACCAAATCTGGTATGGCTCGTAGAACTTGGTTTTGCTTCTTTCTACCAAAGTTGACAGTATTCGGACTGAGATAATCTTTTGACTGAATCCAATAGCATATTGAATAATAGCTGGGAGATTCTCGATGAGTTGTCAATCATCACGGTCTATTTCGATTGTGCCCGAGTCCATGTTCAATTCATTTAAGATCCTCTTGTCTGATGGTAGTGTGAGGCTTGGCCATCCATGATTTCAATTCAATAACACTTTCATTTCTGGTTTGTGAAGGATCTGTTCGTGTTCATTTTCCTTCTTGGGTAGTTCTTTTATTTTAGTAGTGATATCAGATGGGAGCAATGATTCTAGTTTCTCTAGCAGTCAGATTCTTTCTTCTTTTTCTTGTAAAACTATCATTCCTTATTCATTGTTTATATTAAGCTTTTTTTTAAGTGTTTAACATAACCAGTTAATTGGCTGAGGGTTCTTCATAACTCTATTTGATAATTTTCACTCAAGTAGTACCTGATATTTCCAAAGATATTTTTGCTCTCTGCTCATAACCCTGGATTTCATAAAACGGTTTTGTTTTATTATCACTGGCTTCTGTTATTATAACATTCTGTTTTGAAGATTTTTCATCTTCGTTAGTTGCTATATTTCTCTTTAGATCGTTGTTGTTAGAATATTACTTTTTTATTTTCTTGCCCATTTATTTAGGGCGCCTTATTATTGAGGTTTTAGCTTTACTTTCTTTTTTTTCCAAAACTTATGCATCGCTTTTGCCTGCTTAGTTTTGTATCGTCTTGTTTTAGGGCTTGCGGGTTGGTGGTCCCAACCATCCTCCTCTACTGCTGGGAAAGGGTTTATGAATAACAAAGAACTATCCTCCCTTTTAGGGTAAATTACATAGTAGTCAAATTTTCCAGATGGTTCTCCCAATAGATCAACTTCGCGATCTCCTGCTTCATACCTCTCTGTTAAGGCCTTTTGAGTATTCTTTCTTAAGGTTTAAACTCCTTCCAACATAAAGCATAATTCCCGGGTTAGGCAATCTGTAAGTGCATTTTTGGCTGATGAGATGTATTCTCCATCAAAAGTATAATAGCTGAACCATTGTTGCAATCGATAACGTCTTGTTTGACTAACATCGCTGAGGTCTCTTTTTAGGAAAGCTTTAAAACGCCTATTATTTGTTTTGATAAGAAAGTGTTTCGAAACTAGAAATATGTAAAAAGATTTTATGCCACGTTTTATAAGTAAAAATTCTTTTCTGTTTATGTGATATCGAGTTTGTGCATCTTTGAAGGTTTCACTCCAGTATTCACATAACTGTTTTTTAGTTTGATCAGAGGGTATTGCTTTTAATACTACAGTTTTCAAACCAATAGCCATTAGCCAATTTGGAGAAACGTAAGGCACCGACTTGTCTGTCCACTTGTTGAAAAGCTTGGATACTAGTTTTATATGGCCAAATTCTCATTTGGTCAAGAATGACATATTTTGAACTTGAGAGGGGTCAATTTTAGTCTTTTGAGAAGTATGAGGTGTTTTAGGTGAGTTGCTAAGAAGTTGAGAGGTTAAGAAGGAAATTAGTTGTATATGTCTTAAATACATACATAATAAGAGTAAACATCAATTGGAGTAGCTGAATTTCGTTTAAAAAAAGAAAGACAGTAACATGAAATAGTCCCAACAGTAACAAGAAAGAAGGTCGGTAACAAGAGAGCAACTAAATGTCTCAATAGTACTAAGATTAGAGTCTCAACAATAACAAGAGAGAAGGAAAAAAACATGGGGCCAAAGGATCAAGGAAAGGTCCATATAACCAGATGGTCTATAAATGAGGTCGGATATGTTGACATATCTTCCTCTGACCGGTAAGCTTGAGTGCTTTTGGTAACAATGCGAAGGAAAAGAGAAAGAGATGAGAGAGAAAGAAGAAGGTTACCTTTTTCCGGGTCGATCTTATTAGGGTTTGGCCTAAAAGTTCATTTCTAAAAAAGTCCCTAATTTGTCAATTATTTCACATTGACCCTTAAATAGGTTTGAAATGTTGTATTTTGGCCCTATATGTGTGGAAATTTCTTCAAGAAGTGTCAGACACTTCTTCAAGAGTTGTCTTACATTGTGTCCGATAATTAACAAATAAATCAATAAATTCGGACACTGATGGTGTCGGACACATGCCCGGAGGTGTCGAGGTTTCGGTAGGTATCGGACACCATACCTCGACCTATATGAGGTGTCGGTGCTTCCTAGAGTACATGTAGTTCGCGGTCTATCAAGATGATGTAACGGAGGAGGATCAAGGGAATGAGGCGCCCATGGAGGCAGAGATCCTTCTTATGTAGTGGTTCCGGAGATAGGTGCAGTGCTTTAATCATCATGACCCTGGTTCCCCTACCTCCACAACAATCAGGCATGCAGAGCACACCTGGCTGGAGTTGTATTCTGCAAACTACGGTGTCCAAACAACTTTAGCGTTGTCCCACGGTGTCGAAAATTTGTTATCCAAGAAACTATGGTGACTGGAGTTCCCGTCGGTGTCGGTGTCAAACACAGTGTTCGTGTCCGTGCTACTTAGCCCCCTGGTCATGCTCCCAACCCAGGGCGTCATAGATAGGCTGTGATTCGATCAGGGAGACAAGGCATCATAATTATGCCTTGTTGGGGCATGTTGATCATGTATATCATATAAAACTAAAATAAATATTAGGTGCTGTTGCATTACACGTCTTAGAGCCAATATTTCGCACACTGGTTTGTGTTGAGTCAGTCATGTCTTTCTATTCGTGTTAGGCATAAATTGGTGTGATACGACAAGATTGACAATGCTTGCCCACTTGGTCACTTTGTCGTTCTTAGGTTTTTGAAACTGCTAGTAGAAAGGCAGTGTGATGAGTTGGGTTTCAAGATCGTTGTTAATAGTCAGGTTTTCCATGTTGGCTGCATAAGTAAGCTTGAGTTTCTTCAGGATTCACTAGAAAGTTGGTTTGACCTGACAATTTCAATTTAGAACCTGCAATGACCTTCACAACTTCCAACAAAGTAGGCTATTGCCACCTCACCACCTTTTTGAACATATAATCCGTTGCGGGTACACTAGCTAGCTTCTACACTGAGTTTGACCATAATCTTTCCAGCGTGTGAATTTATAGCATGATCTGGTCCTCTGGAATATGCTTAAACTATTACTTTCTTGTCTTTTTTAGACATGATGGATACAAAACCATAAGTACTTGAACAAAGCTTAGGCGATGTGAGGCCTAAGCTTTGGTTAACAAGTCTTCTATAGAGTAGTGCACCTCCTTGATAAATGGAACTATGTGGACTATGTTTTCGGTGACTTCTTACCAATTTGATTTTAAGCAAAAAACGAAAGTAACTAGTAGGTTCCCCACTGTGACCTTGTGGAAACAGCCTTGTAGTTCAGAACATTGTTTGGAGTTCCACTTTGCTTCTCTTGTTCTTAAGTCGGTGGCTAGCAAAACAAAAAGAATATTGGTCAACGACATATATACAGATAGTATAGGCTGATCAGAAAGTATAGGCTGATCTTGGTCCACATTAGGAGCAGTTTAACCCAGAGGCCGATCCAAAAAGTCTATTAGGGAAAGAGGGTGGGGGAGGGGAAGACATAAAAAAATTGACGGCTAACATAGAAGAATGAAGAAGATTCAAATTCACATAAAACAAATAAAAGACACTGTTCGGGGTTTCCACTTTGCTTCTCTTGTTCTTAACTCAGTGGCTAGCAAAACAAAAGGAATACTAGTCAACTAAATGTATACAGATAGTATAGGCTGATCTTGGTCCACTTTAGGAGCAGTTTAACCCAGGGGCAGATCCAGAAAGTCTAATCGGGTTGGGGGGGGGGGGGGGGGGGGGCAAAAAGACATAAAAAAATTGATGGCTAACATAAAAGAATGAAGAAGGTTGAAGTTCACATAAAACATGAAAAATAAAAGACACTAAAATTAGAAGTAGCTTATCAAGGTCTCACAACATAAGAAAAATATAAGAAAAGTAAACATACACATCGATTGTTAAAGCGAAACTCTGCGTTCTACATAGCCACGAAAATCATCAATGATCGAGTCTATAGTAGACATTCAATATCTTTCTCAATGTGCACAATCAAAGAATCCGTGAGAAAATCATCGTCCATCTTATTTTGGAGTTGAGTTTTGACCATCTTCACAGCCGAAAATGCTCGTTCAATAATTGCAGCAGATACCAGATACAAGCCCGACCAACCTACTAATAAGTGGATAGATCATTGATTTCCTGGTCTTTACAAGCCATGGAGAAAGCTCAGATATAGTTGACAAATGACAAAAATTGGGATGTTGAGCAACATTGAGCTTATAATGTTGCAACTCCATCTTTAAGTGCAGTTTTTCTTGCTCGGTAAAGTCTTCAGGTTGAAATTTGTCAACAAGCATGCAAAATTTTCACTTCTTAAATTTTGATGCATTTCTCTAGGATCCAGAGCAGAACTAAGAGTAAGTAGCTCTACTGCATTGTCGTTAAATCTATAATTTAGCTCCTTCAATTGGAAATCAATTATAGCAATAAATATATTCACTTGTAATGCTCCTCAACTGTAATTGCATTTGGTTGATGACGAGCTTTACCCTTTCTTCCAACAAAAATAGCAGTCATATCTGGGACATTTACGCCATTGACGCTCACAAAATGTTTTCACAGTGACGAGCAACTCTTCCCATCCATCATCTCTCAACTTTTGAATAAGTGTCTTGGTGGTTAAAACAAGGTGCATGGCATTAAGAATGTCTTATGACTTTTGTTGTAAAGCTTTTCAAAGAACTTCAGTGATTTCAAAAATCCCTTTCATAAGATGCAACATCAACACAAACTCAAAAAAATTCAGACTTTCATAGGCCGCATTTGCCTGCAAACATTGTTTAGAAGTATCCCCTACGTCACCAATGGTACTTAAAACCACACTAGTTGCCTTGAATATTTTCATTAACCTCGAAATAGCTTCAAATGAGAACTCAACGAGTATCACCAGCTCTTTGTAAAGTGCCAATTTGGTTTATCCCAGTACCAGTTTCAAGCTCATCAACAGAAATCAATTGTGCAATTTCACTAGCATGAGTAGCTTTTAACTCATTAACACGCTTACAAGAAGCACCATCTGAGTTGACTATAAGAGTTAATGTGTCAAAGAAGTCTTGAATTTGATCAATATCTTTAGACACTGCAACTAATGCTAGTTGCAAACGATGTGCAAAGCAATGGACATGGTAAGCATATGGACATTCCTTAGCTACTAAAGCCTGTAAACCATTAAATTCTTCTTGCATGTTGCTTGCCCCATCGTATCCTTGGCCCCTTATGTTGTGGATGTTAATATCCTCTTGAGAAAGAAGTGAAAATAATTCATTCTTTTATGTTAAGGCCTTGATGAACAAGACCCAAAAAACGCTTCTGAAGAAAGCCATTACTGTCCACAAATCTCATGATGATTGCCATCTGCTCTTTTTTTTTGACTCGTCGCGAGCTTCATCAACAAGTATACGAAACTTTGCATCACCAATTTCTTCAGGAATTGCTCGTCTCGCTTTCTTTGATACAACATGTAAGATTTGTTTGTGGATTATAGGTGATGTGTAAGAGGCATTGAGAGGGGCTTTATCTAAAACAACCTCTGCAACATTCGCATTATACCTAGCAAATCTTTTCACCAATTCCATAAAGTTTCCACGATTGTACATCCTTGCAATGTGAGAAATAGGACGGCGTCAATTGATGCCCTTAGTCGCAATCGATTGGCTTCTATTTGCTGAGAAGTGCATTTATCAAACTGTTGTATATGTTGAGGATGATTCATTAAATCTTTGCAAGCTTTTTGAGCACTTCTATGACACGAAATGGGATCACTTCCCACGTGATTTAGAAAAGTACAATCTTTTCCGTTCCTAACTCTTCTCCAACTTCTAAATCCCTTAATAGTAAATGCACTTTGTCCAGAATTTGCTCCTGGCTTATTAAAGAGAAAGCAAGGCAAACAAAAGGCTGCATCCTTTGTAGGAGAATACTCTAACCATGATTTAAATAATTCGAACCACGAAGATTGAAAGCGACGAGGATGACTTACGGGTCCATATTTGGATATGAAGAAACTATGCACTGATATGGACCGGCATTGATATTTCTTCGTTAAATTTCATTACGTTAATTGACAGGCTACTCCCATATTTGTGGCCGCAATCTGTATCACGCTCAAAATCATGGCTGATGTTCGTACTTTCAAGTCTAGGAGATTTTCTAGGACGACCTTTTAGACTTGGAATATCAAGCAGTAAGAGTAGGAATTTCAACGTCAGTAGCAGGATTGGGAATCGATGCGACACTGTTATCATCATTAACATTCTTTGTTGGAGAAAGTCGTTCATCAACATTACTACTGTTAACATTTTTTGTTTGAAAGAAAGAATCAATTGTGCGAGACATTGACTTCCCCATCTACAAAAATAAGCATATTATAATTAGCGTCACTATTGAATATGTTAAATGCAAAATAAATTGTTCAATTCATGTTTTTTTCGTAACTATTGAATACGTTAATACTATAAGAATTAAACTAATAAATAGCTTAACTATTGAATACATTAATACTATAATTAGCGTAACTATTGAATTCGTTAATACTATAAGAATTAAACTAATGAATAGCATAACTATTAATACTATAATTAGCATAACTATTGAATTTGTTAATACTATAAGAAGTAAACTAAAAACAAAAGAACTCATCTTGATCAATTCGTGTTTTTTTCTTAATCTGGAGATTTAGAATTTGGGATTTGGAAAAATGAAGATGGAGCAAAAGAATGAGAACGAAGAAGATTATGACGGCCGTTGATACAAAGAATAAAGAATACAACAAAATGAAACCCTAATTAATTAGTTACGATATAATGACATTTTCATAAATATGTGAAATATGAGTATCTATTATTGAAATAACTAAAAAAATTCCAACAAGTTGGGGGTGGGTGAGGATGCAATGCCACCCAACACGCCCCACCCGCCGTGCGAGGTCATGCGAGAGCTCCGCCACTGGTTTAACCTGTATCTCGGACCCAGTACACAAGTAAGCTCAGTCCAAACTAATTGGGCCACCTATATGAGTGTGTATGCTATAGCTTTTATACTTCACCACCCTAAAATCACTATGAGAATCCTGGTCAAAAGATGATAAAAATTGCTGTTGTGAGCCTTGGTGATTATTTTTTTTGTTGAAGTACAACCCCACTACAAATGAAGAAATTACAGCCTATTGCGATAGCATTGTAAAAAGAGTTGACGTGGCGGTGGCACAGAGGCAGTGGCATTTTCAAAACACAATGGAGATTGATGATCTTCCTATTCTATATTGATTTTCCTAATTCAAAACTTGGGGGAGATTTTTCTCAAAAATCTTTATCCTATTTCCTAGTGATGTTGCGAACTCACAGTGCATAAGACCGGATAAAGAATGGTGGGCCATATTACCCTCACTACGCCACGTATAAAAAAAGTTACATACACCCCTTGACGTTTTGGGTGCATAACACTTGCCCCCTTTTGTGAGGTCTCCGTTTGAAAACCTGAATCGGTAATATAAAACCGCAAAGGGCCTTAGTATTGAAGATATTACTTGTAGATGCAAACACTATTAATCTGATCGTGAAAAATTCATTCCGTAGTTGCTTTAATAGCAAACATGGAGATAAAAGGTTCATGGTGTGAAGAAGTAATGGATAAATAAGTAAACACATGAACAACAAAGAATAACTTTCCAGTGCATGGGAAATACCACCTGATGATATCATATTACCCGAGCAACAACCTGCTCTCTCTCTCTCTCTCTCTCTCTCTTCATATACAATATGTAAGAATTCCAAAGTTCTAGATTGTGCACCACTGCCGGCAAATTTTGCCGCGCCGCCACCAAAGAATCTTCCTATAATTGCTGGAGAAACCCCACGGAAAGTGAAATGTGGCTTGATCTTGCGAACTAGACTTTCCCTCTCCACAAGATAAAGCCCTTTTTGCAATAGCCTAGCAACTATCCAACGCTGGCTGTGGCGTCGGCAACTTCGATGAGTGTGGCGGTGCCAGCCAGGAGCTAGCCAAGGAAGTATGGACCAGACCTACTACTTTAGACCTTCCCCCTTAGTGGATGGGGGACCTCTTTTTGAAATAGCCTAGCAACTATGCAACATCGGCCATGGCGTTGGCGACTTTGATGAGCGTGGCAATGCCAACTGGCTGCTGTACGGAGGAAGTACAGACCAGACAGATGTTGCCCCCCAGTAGATGGAGAAAGAAAGTGCCCTTTCATGCAATAGTCTTTCAACTATGCAAAATCAGCCGTGGCGTTGGCCACTTTGATGAGCATGGCGGTGCCTGTTGGAAAAATCCACACAAGTATAGGTCTTAAAAAAAATTTAACAACCAATACTTACCCCACGATCTCCTTTTTGGTATTACATGAACGTGGTAATATGTAAAATAAGACCGAAAGGAAAACTAACCACTGCTTGGCTGATCTAGTAGGATTTGGCTAGGATGGACCTAGATGTTCCATCTTATGACCTTGTAAGACTTCAAGCTTTTTTACCCCAAAACTTAGCTTTTAGAACGCTTATTCAGGGGGGGGGGGGGGGAGAGTTGGATTCTCTCTCTTTAAAAAGAATTGGTTAACTTATTATTTATAATTCTAGGACTAATCCTTCTCTCTCTGAGTCTGGTTACAATTAAGGCTAGGAGGGGAATCTTAAAAATTTCCTGTTCTAGCTACAATAGGATTCAAGAATCATAAGGTTATCTTATAACCTTATCCAGAACCTATTAATTATAGTTAACCCCACTAAATAACTGTAATTGCGTTATAGTCCAAGAAATATTATTTAAGCCCTTGTTACTAATTATTTGCAAAATTTTCCTGTGCAGGATATTAATAAAAGTCTGAAAATTAATTTAACGTTGTTTTGAAACCTCCATACCTAATCCTTAAGTACCTAATTCATAATGTTGATCATTTGTTGATTTAACAAATTTATTCAACCTTCGGTAATATACCTTCGTACAAACTTGGCCGAGTTTCTTGGTCAACAAAAAATTAGCTTAAGAAAATATCATATTCTGAAAAGAGAATGTTGAACTTTGTGACAGCAGATAATGTTCTCAACATCCTTAACACACATCACCCAATAGCGAGGTATTGATCATTATGAAATAATAATCGCTCTTATCGGAATATCAAAGCAATGTATAGTATGAATTTGAGTTCATCACTATCTCAGAATTGCGGATTTTCACATGTATTATTATCATAAAAAAATATTTTATAAGACAGTAACACGACAGAATATTATTCACATCGATCCCGTTCAATGCACTACGCTTATGCACTAGGCCTTAACTTGAAGTCTCTACTTCCATGGTCAAGATAAACCATCTCATTAAGCACTAGAACCTATTAGATGACTTCCTTAAATCATCTAAGGTTGTGAACATCATTATTTCATTATATGTATCACATTAGTTATATATTCCATGTATAAGTATCTTTATTCACATAAGCAATATAACATATGATATTGAGATAAAACAATAACATACATGATCAAACATGCACTATTGTCAAGTCCAGAAATAACGTCAATCAAATATCAAGTTTTTAGGGCAAACCCCAACAGTGCAGCCAGGAGCTGAGCGGAGGAAGTACGGATCAGTCCTACTGCTTTAGACCTTCCCCTCAGTAGATGGAGAAAGAGCCCTTTTGTGCAATAAGCAACTATGCAACATCAGCTGTGGCATCGACGACTTTGATGAGTATGGCGGTGCCAGCCAAGAGCTGAGCCGAAGAAGAATTGTAGTTTTGTTTTGTAACCTACAGGATTGACGTTATCATGCATTTCTTTTGCATGCCCATTGTGTCCTGCGTGTGAATTTGAACAAAACATTGGTAAGCGCTCGTAAAGTTCTTTGGAAAAGTATATTTACAATTTGTTTGTATTGATGATCTCGTCACCTTAATTTGGACGTCTCGTTTTGATTATCTACTCTTTTACTATGTCACCTCAATTTTTGTTAACTTATCTTGCAATGATGACATGTCCATGCGGAATGCATGCTAGTCAAATTAATAGAGGAACTAGAGTGGGGAGAACTGAGGTTAGTAAGGCTGCTAATCTCTTATGTTCTTAATGTCAACTAGTTATTGCGATTATCATATGCTATAAGGTAATTATTTAAAAAACGATATGATCAAACGTGTCCTATAATGTAGTTATTTACTATTTAATTTTTTGATTTGTGCCACTTCTAAACTATTATTTACGATTTAAGTAGGTAGTATAGGTAACCACTATCAGTCGGGTCACCGGGCTGGACCATGGGCTAAATTTATTTTCTTCAAATCGGAACGTGGCTTCCTTCAGGTTATCAGTAACACTCTCTGGTCAAAATCTTTGTAGAGGCGACGTCGGATTGAAGCAATTAATGGAGCGTGGGCTATGACTGGTCTGACTGCAGGCCTGGTCATCGAAGGCCAGACTGGAAATAGTATCCCGTCGCAGGTAAGTTTACAGCAATATGCCAACATGGCAAGGGACCATTTAGTTTACTCGTGGTTAACCATCCTTTTGACGATTTACTTGTCACAGTTGGCTGGATATTGGGCAGCCTTGATCAGTTTTTTCATAAGATAGTTTTGGCGTGTCACGGAGGTTGGAGGAACTGCAGAATCATTTGGTTAAACTGTAAGCCTTGAATCTTCAAAGTAATTGTTTCTTCCTGTCGCTCGATTCATATAGCCATCTACAAGCAACATGCAAGTTTTTTGTTCTGCTTTTTGTTGCGATTCATTTGCATTGTTTTTTTCTCTTTCTGCCATTGTATACTATCTTACTCGAATGCCAATATTTGAATGTAGTTAATGATTGTTCAGTTATGCTAATATGTGAATGTATTCCGTCATCGTAGTTTTCTTTATCATGTCAATTAGTGCCTCAATCCTGAACATAAACCCTCCACATACGAAGTGAAATCTTCATCACGTAATCATGATTCCCTGTCTAATCGCTTCTTTGAGCTTAATCTCTGCTTTTTTCTTTTGCATCAAAGAACTTCAGAGGAAGTTACAAGGTATAAAAAAGAGGTAACAAGGAAAATTAACTAGGCACCTAGCTTGAGGAGCTTAGTAGGGTCTGCAAGAAAGAACTGCTTAGAACGCCTAATTACCTGCCAGCTATTCTCCCTGCGCATTAAGGACTCGGTTGCTACCAACACTTTAAACTGCAAGTACAAGTAGAACCAACATAAAATAGAAACTGGCTCTTACCCCGAAAGGAACGGGACGACAAACAGGAAAGGCGAAAAAGAACAAAGGAAGAGTAAATAAATAAGTAGCAACACTGGCTAACATATGTAAGCTGATAAAATCATGGTGGTAACAATTTTTCAGTGCGACCTGGCCGTTCACGTTTTAAGGTGGATGTTCCGAATCTGTTTTTTTTTAGTTAAGTGAAGTCATTATCTGCTACGTTATATAGTAGACAATGGGGATACTTGAAATAAAAACTATGGGCCTATGGGCCGTCTATCTTAATAGTGTGGACCGCACGCCGACAACTTAGCTTAAGTTGCTAACGGTGACAATTAGTGAGCCGATCTCGTGTGTGTGTGCACGCGCACGCCTGTATTCATCTTATAATTAATTCTTTATCTTATTTTAATAATTGTTAGTGGTTAGTCATGACTAAGTATACACCGTGAATGGAGCTGGTTTCATTCAATTGTATAAAATTAACGTAATAGACTGTATGTGTAAATTAAAGCCTACAAAGGCACACGAAGGCAAGCGCAAGCAAAAAAAATTTTTTTTTTTTGGAAAGGTTAAAATATATACCAGAAAGCGGATCAAAATTTACAATAGTAGTTACACATAAGCCAGAATACAGACAACTTGGATGGCATCCCATCCAATCAAGAAAATGACTAACACCGTAACGATATGAGGAAGAGGTCTGCCCTTCGTACATTGTCAAACCAATGATGCGAACCTTCACGACCCGACTGAAAAGCAAAAGTCGCAAAGTCGATGAAAGAGACAAAACGACTGCTTTCCTTATGTTTTGCTTTTGCCAATACAAATCTCATTTTGGTTTTTTGCGGCTCTTCAGTGTTTGGCTAAATTTGAAAAGTTTTTTCTTTAGGAAGGCTAGGCAAAAGGAGTTGAAGTTTGTGAAACTCTATCAACACATCCTTCTTGCGTCTTATTACTCGTCTTATTTAGTCGTTTTGGATAGGCACACTAATGACTTTTCCCTTTTCAAGTTGATATGCTTGGAATGGATCTAAAGTAGTTTCTACATCCCAATCAATCAATTAATATCAATCAATATAATATGATAAATATATAAAAGATGAGTTCGGCTATAAAATTCTCAGCTTTCTGGTGAAGTCTAAGCTTACTTTGAATTTAGACATAAAATCTTCTGACTTATGAACTTCTAATGCACTTATTATACCTTGAATTTTAAACTTCATAATTACAATTATCAATCATATATATATATATATATATATTTATTAAATTAAATAGCAATATCAGTATCAGTATCAATATTGATATCAATATAAATATATAAAAGACGAGTTCGGCTATGAAATTCTCAGCTCTTTGGTGAAGTCTAAGCTTACAATGAATTTAGACTAAACATATAATAAATAATAAATAATAATAAATATATAAAAGACGAGTTCGGCTATGAAATTCTCAGCTCTCTGGTGAAGTCTAGGCTTACCTTGAATTTTAGACATATAAACTTCTAATGCACTTATTATACCTTAAATTTTGAACTTCATAATTACAATTATCAATCAATATCAATACAAATATATAAAAGACAAGTTCGGCTTTGAAATTCTCAGCTCTCTGGTGAAGTCTAAGCTTACCTTGAATTTTAGACATAAAAACTTTTGACTTATGAACTTTTAATGCACTTATTATACCTTAAATTTTGAACTTCATAATTACAATTATCAATCAATATAAATAAATAAATATATATATATATATATATATAAATTAAATACTAAACAACAATATTAATATCAATAAAAATATATAAAAGACGAGTTCGGCTATAAAATTCTCAGCTCTCTGGTGAAGTCTAAGCTTACCTTGAATTTAGACTAAACATATAATAAATATATAAAAGACGAGTTTGGCTATGAAATTCTCAGCTCTTTGGTAAAGTCTAAGCTTACCTTGAATTTAGACATAAAATCTTTTGACTTATGAATTTCTAATGCATTTATTATACCTTGAATTTGAACTTCGTAATTATAAAAAAGTCAAATAAACCGTACATTTAACTAGAAATAAACATTCATCGAACAAAAGACTAATAAAAACTTGGGTGCAAATTTAGGAGACCAATTGATAAAGTAAGAAGAAAGAGAAGCAAAAGACACTGGTCTCAAGCCTTACACAGAGTATCTTAGTCATAGCAAAGGCTTCTGATACCTGTCCTTGTCAGTTATAGTAAGCAAATTAGAAGTTTAAATTAATTGTAACAATAATAAGAAGTCCAGGTTAGAAGTCCAAATTCAATGGAAAATAAGTAAATTAGAAGTCTAGATTAACTATAAAAATAACACATAGGCTAAATTAGAAGTCTAGATTAGTTGTAACAATAATAATAAGTCCATAGAAGTCTAAGTTCAATGGATAATAAGTGGATTAGGAGTCCAGATTCAAGGTAACCTCAGATGAGTTTGGCTATGAAATTCTCAGTTTTCTGCTGAAGTCTAAGCTTACCTTGAATTTAGACATAAAATCTTTTGACTTGTGAACTTCTAATGCACTTATTATACCTTGAATTTTGAACTTCATAATTACAATTATCAATCAATATAATAAATAAATATAAATATAACTATAAATTAAATATTAATAACAATAAAAATATTAATACCAATGCCAATCAATATCAATATAAATATAAATATATAAAAGACGAGTTCGGCTATGAAATTTTCAGCTCTCCGGTGAAGCCTAAGCTTACCTTGAATTTAGACTAAACATATAATAAATATATAAATGACGAGTTCGGCTATGAAATTATCAGCTCTCTGGTGAAGTCTAAGCTTACCTTGAATTTAGACATAAAATATTTTGACTTATGAACTTCTAATGCACTTATTATACCTTGAATTTTGAACTTCATAACTACAAAAAGTCAAACAAGCCGTACATTTAACCAGAAATAAACCTTCATTGAACAAAAGACCAATAAAATCTTTGAACTCCTCATTTAACAATAAACATATTTGTAATTTCTAATGTCTAAATAAGAAACTTTTTGATGTATACAAAATAAATCACTTTAATTCAGTGTCCCACAAATGCAAAATATCATAATGTCAAACTCATGTATCTTCTCATCAACCATCTCTATAAGTCTGGCTGTAAGAGCCAGTGGCAATTGATGAAGCCAAAGAACAGCTCAACAATAGGCCTGCTTTTTGAGGATTGTTGTTCAGTCGCAAACGAGTCTATGATTTACCAATGGGTTAAGATGAAGCATAAACAGGTACAGAACTAAGCAGACTGTTGCAAGACGAGATTGATAGTTGTTAATTGGAAATTAACAATGGCCATATGTGAAATTTAGACGAAATTTCATGTAGTCTTTTAGGAGACTCTTTGCTTGATATGAGTATGTCATGTGGTATAAGAGGTTGTCTAAATTTTCCTCATTCATGCCATTTGGCAAAGTGCCCTTTCCCATTGACCCGTGCCTTTGATCATCACCATTCTCCGTGGGTCTTCTGTATATAATTTCAAAAGAAGATGGACTGGAAACCTATTATGCCTTGTCTATGAAGTGCACAACACAATTAGTTATTACTTGAAAGAAAAAGTCCACGGTACATGATACTTATTGTAGTGAGATAATTGTGATAGATTTGGTACTTGCAGTTAAAGTTGTGATAATTGCATAGTCAGTCCCACGTCGAGGAGTGGATACGAACTTTTCATCGCCATATATTGAAAAATCTATACTCTTGATTGTTTGGTTTCACATTTCAAAGTTTAATCTCATATTTTATGGTTGTAAATCATAAACTTTTCCAAATTTTAATACTCGCTACCAATTATCGTCATTTTATGACACATTCTGTATGTTAACATAATTTTCTTTTTGTGCTATCTTTTGATTTGGGTAAACATGTGCGTGGGATTACTTGAAAGAATGTATAAAGAGCTTGAAAGGTTGATTACTTCTAGGCAGGTTTTAAGGCGTAATGTGGTCCAAAGTATGTTTTCGTTAATGGTGATTAAGTTGAACAAATTACTTCAATATTAATATGTAAATTAATTTAGTAACATGCACCGTAGCTTTTGTTAAGATTAAGATCTCATATTCTCTCTCTTTTTTGGAACGTAAAAAGGCCTAGAAGCTACATCAAAAAGATGTGAAGAATCTCAGTGGGGTTGGAGTCAGAAGTTTCTTCTTGGAATACACGAGTAGAGATTAAAAGAGCTTAAAGATATATTTTAAAAAATATTTAACAATTTTGTCTTACAAGATGTTGGGCAGTAATTGGGCCTTGCTTGCTGGCTTGCTGCCTAGGAGAGGAGTTATAGATGAAGAGAGTTCCCGATGAGGTTGTACATTTTCTATCTGCTGGTAATTTTACTTTGTAACCACGTACCTCATTTCCAATAAAAAAAATAATAAAGTGATAGACACTTTTTTTCATCTTTGCATTTTCTCGGTAGCTAAAGACACTTCCTATATCTCAAAAGTCAAGGTATTTTCATTAACACGGGCATAGGTAACGTACATCGGTGGTGTATCAAGAGATAACGCCGTAAAGCACAAGCTTATAGAGATTGCTATAGTATTTAATTACTTAAAGTTGGTCTCTTTGCATCAATTATTGATTGCGATCAATTAGAGAGAGTGGGAGTTATTTGATGTGTCAGTAGAAACGGATAAATAGGACAAATTTTGACTGCAATTGAGGAATCGTTAGGCTTCATTTTAAAAAACTTATTTAGAAATCATTTGTTTACAGTTATTCCCAACCTATTCGGGTCGCACCTAAAGGCCCACTGGGGGTCCCAATTTTCATGACACGTCTGCACAAGCAACATGCAATATTCAATGCTTCCAACCGGTCAAAACTTGCACGCTCAAGTCACGTGCACTTCTCACTTTTTCTACGTGATTTCGTCACCAAGAAACTCATCCTTGCGCGACTACTCATCATGCTCTGACCGTCGCACATCGTCTTTCGCCCGTCGGCCCACCTTGGCTCTTACCGAAGGAAGTCGGCCTTGGCCTTCCCCTTGGGGTCGTCCTTGGCCACGGCCTCCCTTGGGGGTCGGCTTTGGCCTTCCTCTGGGGTTGGCCTTGGCCTCTTCCAAGGGTTGGCCTTTGTCTTCCATACTTAGCATCTTCACTACTTTTCAAGGGTCCGGACGTTACTCCGTCGCACCCATGTGCTGCACTGATGCACTGCACTACTGATACAGCGGTGCCCCGAGGCTCTCTGTAACAATATCGTGCCACCGAGCACCATCACACTTCGCCGCGCCCATGGGTCGTGCTGCTGATACAGCCGTGCCCCCATGCTCTCTTTCACAATGTCGTTCCCCCGGGCACCATACACACTTCACCGTGCCCGTGCATTATCTCCATGACATGTGCCCCAGGCACCAGGTATGGTCTCGAGACGATCGTCGCCGCGCCCTACGCCACTTCCATGACATATGCCCCCGGCACCAGGTATGGTCTCGCGACGGTTGTCGCCGCGCCCCTTCGCCACTTCCATGACATGTGCCCCCGGCACCAAGTATGGTCTCACGACGGTCGTGGCCGCACCCGTGCGCCACTTCCATGACATGTGCCCCCAGCACCAAAAATAGTCTTGCGACGGTCGTGGCCATGCCCGTGCGCCACTTCCATGACATGTGCCCCCGGCACCGGGTATGGTCTCGCTACGGTCGTCGTTGGACCCGTGCGCCACTTCCATGACATGTGCCCCCGGCACCAGATATGGTCTCGCGACGGCCGTCGCCGTGCCCGTGCGCCACTTCCATGACATGTGCCCCCGGCACTAGGTATGGTCTTGCGACGGTCGTCACCGCGCCCGTGCGCCACAATCAATGTCTCGTGCTGTAGGAACCACGTCCATGTGCCACAATCATTTTACAGGCCTCCG
Organism: Escallonia herrerae; assembly: GCA_033070095.1. Lineage (NCBI taxonomy): Eukaryota > Viridiplantae > Streptophyta > Magnoliopsida > Escalloniales > Escalloniaceae > Escallonia > Escallonia herrerae. Next base: position 45,179 of record JAVXUP010001921.1, on the reverse strand, counting down.
GGCATCACACTCATTCATCAAACCATGAGCCCACGCCATGGACGTGAAACATGCTTCGATCCACTCTCCGGAGTGTGCAGCATTCCGAGGGGCTCCGCTCATTGTGCTCCGCACGAGGACCCTTCACACCAGGATAGGCTCATTACCATAAAGCTATCGCCTTCTTCATTTCGGGGGGCTTCGTTCGTAGTGCTCCGACACAAGGACCCTTCGTAGCGGGATACGCTCGTTACCATAAAGCTATCGCCGTCTTCATTATGAGGGGCTCCGTTCGTAGTGCTCCGGCATGAGGACCCTTCGCAGCGGCATAGGCTCGTTACCATAAAGTTATCGTCGTCTTCATTTCAGGGGTCTCTGTTCGTAGTGCTCCGGTACGAGGACGCTTCGCAGCGGGATAGACTCGTTACTATAAAGCTATCGTTGTCTTCATTTCGGGGGGCTTCGTTCGTAGTGCTCCGGCATGAGGACCCTTCGCAGCGTGATAGGCTCGTTACCACAAAGCTATCGCCGCCTGGGGTGACTTGCATGACACTAGGCACTGAGCTGCGACCATTTCCACTCACGTTATCGGTGATCATTGGCGCCCCCAGAACGATGACCCCCGGGTCACTCCGACACGGGAGCAGGTTTTTGGAGGGCATCGCGCCTAGTCTGCCTGGCAGTTGGTCACAGGGGCAACTCTCGCCACTGTCAGGGTCTCTACGCGTCTCTTGATGCACTTGTGGGATTCAGTAAGGGCTTGGACTGGTGGCGGGGGCAACGGGCTTACTCTGATCATGCCGTCTCGGTGTCTTCAGTCTTCTCATACAGGTAGAGCGAGGCTGTGTGGGGCGAGGCTGTGCGAATTTGAGAACCGGCAGTCCAACAGAGAATCGGTATTTTGGGACACCCTGGTGACGTGTCACTTTCAGGGGATGACACGTGTCAGCTGATGACACCAAGATGATGTAGGCACACTTTTCCCTACAAATAGGGGACCTTGGATTTCATTTTCAACAGAGAATTCTCTCATTTGACACAGATCACTTTCTCACTCTAGAATTTGGAAGCTCTTGGATTCTAGTGAGAGAAACACAATCTTGGACCGTAATTCTGGACTGTAGTATTGGACCCCGACTCGGACCTTGACTTGGGCTGTCGACTGCCGGCCTTGTTCGTCTCAGCCTTATCTCCGCAGCACTGCCACTCCTCACGGCCTGTGTGAGAAGCCTTGCTCTCTGCCCTTACTTCGCCCTCACTGTCTCTCACTCTGCATACTTGGAAACTGACTCGGACTACAGCCTTTGTGGCACCTCCACGTAGGTACGAACCCACTTTCCTTAGCATCATTTTGGCGACTCCGCTGGGGAGGTGAGCATCGTATTGCAGTCTGCCTATTTGCTACACTTAGGCACCATGCCTGTGCAACAGAGAGCTACGAGGACTACCAACAGTGCCATTCGTTCCTTGCCTGACACACCCAAACAACCATGCCTCAGGAACGCAGGGCTACCAAGACTACCACTCACAACCTCAACCCAGCCATCCAAGAGGCCGTCATTTCTAGACTTCGAAAATTTTCAAGCCACATGGCTCTTGCACAGGCCTACTGACACCACTCTTAATACTATCACCCACTCCCTTGCGGGCTTCACCCCTTCCCAACCCCTTCAGCCTTACATTGTAGCGACTTGGTATGTGGTGCGTGGGGTGGCTCAAGCCACGCTACTGCGGTCGCATCATCACCCCTCGTCCATTTTTTTTTACACTTCAAAATTTTTTTGTTTTTTTTGCAACCAGTCATTAATGATCACCCTTTGCGGTCTCCCTCGGCACCCTCGTCCGAGCTCAGCACCTAGAAAAATTCTCAACACTTAGAAATTTTTCAAAATTTTCTCACCCCCTTCGCCCTCCTCTCTATCACTCTGCCTGCTCGCGGTTGGGTCACCACCCTCTCACCCTCATTCTACACTTAGAAAAATTTTTACAATTTTTTCTCATCTCCCCTCCCACCAACCCCTCCTCCCTTACTCTTTCCATCTTCATTTTCCCTCTCTTTCTTTCTTTTCTCCTTATGGGATAATGGTCATGCATCCCTCAGACCCATCCTTCAATCTTCCTCTTTGGGCAAAAAAAAAAATCAAATAAAATAAAATAATAGAAAAATCAAATTCAAAATTCACATTAAAATTCAGACAGGCAGGCAGACCCGCTCTGACCCGTGACCCGCGCGCTCTTTCTCTTAGTCGCACGCCCAACTCCCCGACCCGCATCCCTCCCCCAAACCCTAACCCTAATTTTCCTTCTTCTCTTCATCTAATGCTCCTCTCATGAGCCGCTGCCGCCCCTTTGTTTGCGCTGGCAACCTCCCTCGGCCTTCGGCCGGCTGACCCCATTGCCGGTCATCGACCCCCCATCATCGGCGACCCTCAACCCCTCGGCCTCGCCCCTACCTCTCTTCTCTTCTCCCTTCTCTCCCCTGCCCCACGCCGTGCGGCTTCGGCCTCGGCCAAGGGGCCCTGGTCGGCCTTGGCCTCGCGGCTTGATCGGCTTCGTAGCTTGATCTGCCTCAGCCACTTGGTCGGCCGGCCTTGACCCTCCATCCCCCCTCCCTCTCCCTTCCCTTCCTTTCCCTCCGTACCTTCTTCTCACAGCCGCGGCAACGTTGTAACGCCGTCGCTTTCCCCCTTCTTCTCCTTCATATTCTTCACCATCTCCTCATTTCGGCCAACTCCACCAAGGCTGAGGCCGACCCCTCCTTCTTCACCGAGGCTGACCCACCCCCTCCATCACAGCCGAACTTTGGCCACCACCTTCGACCTCCCACCTTTCCATCTCTTCGGCCCAAAACACGACTGCAATCACCTTCCTCGACAACCTTCACACTTCAGTCACCACCCAAGTCCACGACCAAACTTCGGCCTGCCCACATTCACTTAACGGTCGAACATCAACACCATCACTGCCATTCTCAGGAAAAAAAATTTGTTGTGACTGCCAACGCGCACCGCTCGCCGACTCTGCGACCCCCGTCGTCGTCGCCCAGGTGCTGACTCCACGACAACCGTCGCCCGCACCCCTGCGCCCGTCGTTGACTGCCCCCGCATCGCAATCCCCGATCACGCACATTGCGCCCTACCCATTTCATACTTTTCTACACTTGGAAATTTGATCACATCCTGTATGATGACGTCCTCTGACATCAACGTCCTTGGTAGATGGTGCGCGAGGCAGCTCGAACCACCTACTCCTATCCATTTTTTCAAATGTTGTCGCCAACATTTGGGCGCCAGCTCCGCGACCCCCATCGCTAGCAACCGGGCGTCGACTCCGCAACCCCTGTCGTCCGCACCTGAGCGCCGTCTCCGCGACCCCATCACCGTCGCCCGGGCGCAGTCTCTGCAACCCCCGTCGCCAGAGCCCGGGCACCTGTTTCGCGACCCCCGTCGCTCGCGTCCTTGGACCCTATCATCATGCCCTTGTGCCAACTCATTACCATACTCAGGTTTCAGTAGGTGGTGTGCGGGGTAGCTCGAGCCACCTGCTCTTCATCCTCATCATGTAGTGACGAAGTCAACAACTTTCGAACCAACAAACATCAGAAATTCTTCTAAGTGTGAACTTGCGAATATGCGTGCGGCGCCCGCTCGGGTTGCCCCCTCTGCGCACACCACACGTAGGGGGCTTATGTTCCCAACATATTATGGTCGCAACCAAAGGTCCACTGGGGGTCCCAATTTTCATGACATGTCTTCACAAGCAACATGCAATATTCAACACTTCCAACCGGTCAAAACGTGCACGCTCAAGTCACGTGCACTTCTCACTTTTTCTACGTGACTTCATTACCAAGAAACTCATCCTTGCGTGACTACTCATCACACTGTTGCGCATCGTCCGTCGCTCGTCGGCGCACCTTGGCTCTTACCCTTGGGGTCTGCCTCAGCCTCGGGCTCCCTTTGGGGTCAGCCTCAGCCTTCCTCTAGGTTTGGCCTTGGCCTCCCCCACGGGTTAGCCTTTACTTAGAATCTTCACCACTCTTCAAGGGCCCGGACGTCACTCCGCGACCCCCGTCACCCGGACGTCACACCGTCGCGGCCATGGGCCGCGCCGCTGATACAGTCGTGCCTCGAGGCTCTCTGTCACAATGTCGTGTCCTCGGGCACCATCATACTCTGTCGCGCCCATATGTCGCGCTGCTGATACAGCCGTGCCCCGGGCTCACTTTCACAATGTCGTGCCCCCGGGCACCAAGCACTTCATTGTGCCCGTTCACCATCTTCATTACATGTGCCCCTGCACCAGGTGAGAAAGTGATCTTTGTCAAATGAGAGAATTCTCTGCTAAAAATGAAATCCAAGGTCCCCTATTTATAGGGAAAAGTGTGCCTATGTCATCATGGTGTCATCAGCTGACACGTGTCATCCCTTTGGGTGACACTTCACCAGGGTGTCCAAAAATATCGGTTCTCCGTTGCACTGCCGGTTCTCAAATTCGCACTGTCTTGCCCCACACAGTGTCGCTCTACCTGTCTGAGAAGACTGAAGACACTGAGACGACATAATCTGAGTAAGCCTGTTGCCCCAGCCACCGGTCCAAGCTTTTACTGAATCCCACAAGTGCGTCAAGAGATGCGTAAAGAACCTGACAGCGGCGAGGGTTTCCCCAGTGACCAACTGCCAGGCGGACTAAGCGCGATGCCCTCCAAAGACCTGCTCCCGTCTCGGAGTGACCCGGGGGTCATTGTCCTGGGGGCGCCGATGATCACCGGTAACGTGAGTGGACATGGTCGCAGCTCAGTGCCTAGTGTCATGCAAGTCACCCCAGGCGGCGATAGCTTTGTGGCAACGAGCCTATCCCGCTACAAAGGGTCCTCGTGCCGGAGCACTACGAACGGAGCCCCCCGGAATGAAGATGGCGATAGCTTTATGGTAACGAGCCTATCCCGCTGCGAAGGGTCCTCGTACCGGAGCACTATGAACGGAGCCCCCTAGAATGAAGACGGCGATAGCTTTATGGTAACGAGCTTATCTCGCTAAGAAGGGTCCTCGTGCCGGAGCACATCTTCGCCGCGCCCGTGCGCCACTTCCATGACATGTGCCTATAGCACCAGGTATGGTCTCGGGACGGTCGTCGCCGCGCCCGTGTGCCACTTCCATGATATGTGCTCCCAGGACCAGGTTTGGTCTCGCGACAGTCGTCGCCGCGCCCCTGTGCCACTTCCATGACATGTGCCCCCGGTACCAGGTTTGGTCTCGCGATGGTCGTCGCCGCACCTCTGAGCCACTTCCATGACAAGTGCCCCCGGTACCAGGTATGGTCTTGCGATGGTCGTCGCGCCTGGCGCCATTTCCATGACATGTGCCCCCGGCACTAGGTATGGTCTCGCGACAGTTGTAGTCGTGCCCGTGCACCACTTCCATGACATGTGCCCCCGGCACCAGGTATGGTCTTGCAACAGTCGTTGCCGCGCCCATGCGCCACAATCAATGTCTCGTGCTGAAGGCACCGCACCCATGTGCCATAATTATGTTACAGGCCTCCGGGCATCACACTCATTCACCATACCATGAGCCCACACCATGGACGTGTAACATGCTTCAACCCACTCTACAGAGTGTGTAGCATTCCAAGGGGCTCTACTCGTAATGCTCCAACACAAGGACCATTCGCAGCGGGATAGGCTCGTTACCATAAAGCTATCGCCGTTTTCATTCTGGGGGGCTCTGTTCGTAGGGCTCCGGCACGAGGACCCTTCGCAACGGGATAGGCTCGTTACCATAAAGCTAACACCGTCTTCAATCTGGGGGGCTCTATTCGTAGTGCTCCAGCATGAGGACCCTTCGCAGCGGGATAGGCTTATTATCATAAAGTTATCACCGTCTTCATTTTGGAGGCTCCGTTCGTAGTGCTCTGGCACGAGGACCCTTCGCAGCGGGATAGGCTAGTTACCATAAAGCTATCGCTGTCTTCATTCCGGGGGTCTCCGTTCGTAGTGCTTCGACACAAGGACCCTTCGCAGCAAGATAGGGTCGTTACCACAAAGTTATCGCCGCTTGGGGTGATTTGCATGACACTAGGCACTGAGTTGCAACCATATCCACTCATGTTATCGGTGATCATCGGCGCCCCCAGGACAATGACCAGGTCTTTGGAGGGCATCGTGCCTAGTCTGCCTGGCAGTTGCTCACAGGGGCAACCCTCGCCGCTGTCAGGTTCTTTACGCAGGGCTTGGACCGGTGGCTGGGGCAACAGGCTTACTCTGATTATGCCGTCTCGGTGTCTTCAGTCTTCTCAAACAGGTAGAGCGACGCTGTGTGGGGCGAGACAGTGCGAATTTGGGAACCGGCAGTCCAATGGAGAACCGGTATTTTCGGACACCCTGGTGAAGTGTCACTTCCAGGGGATGACACGTGTTAGCTGATGACAAAGGCACACTTTTCCCTATAAATAGGGGACCTTGTATTTCATTTTTCGTAGAGAATTCTCTCATTTGACAAAGATCACTTTCTCACTCTAGAATTTGAAAGCTCTTGGATTCTAGTGAGAGAAACATAATCTTGGACCGTAGCACTGGACCCCGACTTGGACCTTGACTTAGGCTGTCGACTACCAGCCCTGTTCGTCTTAGCCTTGTCTCAGCAGCACTGCCACTCCTCACGGCCTATCTGGGAAAAGCCTTGCTCTTTGCCCTTACTTCGCCCTCACTGTCTCTCACTCTGCATACTTAGAAGCTGACTCGGACTGCAACCTTTGTGGCACCTCCACGTTGGTACGAACTCACTTTCTTTGGCATCAACAGTTTAAGGTAATCTTATTTTATGAATAATCGTATATTTCATACTTATATGAAGGGCACATGTTTAATCCCATGCATTTGCACGGGTTCATTAACTAGTAGGAAATAAATGTGGAGACGCCAAAAAAGCTTTGAGGTGGATTTCCTTCATTGTTTTAAGGATGCTTCGGCGGTACTCACATGCCTCCTTCTAACTTCGTTTAACATAGAAACCTACGTGATTTAAATGTAAAGAGAAAAAAATAAGGGAACACTTGTGCAGGCCATCTACATTTAACCTATGAGCTCAAACTCTAATGGTATCACTCTCACCCCTCAACAAGGTTTGCTGTAATTAGAGATGTCAAATAGGCCGGGCTTGGGCCGGCCCAGCCTAAGCCCATCGGGCCTCCAACAAATCGGGCAGGGGTCGGGCCAAGGGGGCTGCCAACCGGGCCGGGCTTGGTTCTGGGGATATCTGGGCCAGGTCCAAGCCCAGGCCCTAGGCCCAACATTTAAGGCTGGGCTTGGGCTGGGCCCGGGCCCAATTTTCTTTTTTTTTTATTATTTTTTTTGGCATTTTCTTGTTATTCAAGGTAAGGGTTTTTTTTTAATTATGGTAATTTGCTGTCAGGGACGCTTTATGAAAGCGTCCCTAACAGCAATCAATGCTTTACTACAAATCTATAGCGACAAGAGTTAAAAAAATTGATGTGTAAGAATATGTTTTACGGTATATGGTAAGACTAATTCAATATACTAAATCAACAAGTTTGGCTTAAAAAAGGTTCTCAATAATGATAAATTCTCAAAGGGACATGAAGTAACAAATATCATCATCATAAAGATAAAAGTCAAATTGTCAAGAAAAACTTCATCCCAAAAGATGGGGGTGGGCACGCGACAGTGCTACCCCTCCCCTTCGCCACTGGCTTCAGGTTCATTGTGTGAGGCTATGCAATGCACATCCGTTGATGGAGCTTAAAAGTTGGGAACAAAGCTACTCTTCTTGGTAAAACTTACACTTAAAAGGAAATACCTTTTGAATCTTCTTTATGCAATCTCTCTTTTAAACCAAATTTTGGGCAATCCGAACACTAGAACTGGAATTATGTTCGATTATCTGAAGCCCATGGTTGGGTACAGAACAATATCTGTGCTGAAATAGAGCAGATTCTAAGTTCCAGCCCACTCAAATTGTAACATAAATTGACAAAATACAGCAAATGTGGGGTACACGATGCATTGGGATCAGTAATTTCAATACATAAAGATGTTGGAAATTTACTCGATTTCATGACCACTATATTTATAAAGAAAAAAATCAAAGACTTTAAGATGTGTTATTATTCTTCGCATTACTTATATTTTTAGTACTGTTTAGGGGGGGAAAGGAGAATAAATCCGTTGGGGGGAAAAGGGGGAGGGGAAAGTTGAATTTCCAAAGTGTAAGTCATTTAAATGGTTTTCATGACTACGATAAAATTTTCATTTAAGTGAAACTTGGACATTTATTCTCAGCGTCATCTTCAATTTCCTAACCATGTTTAGAATAATATTACTCATTATTCAACTTGCAAAGTTTACTTTCATTATCCAAAAGTTATCCACGATCAGTAAAACGATTGAAAATCTTTATGTACATAACATATTATGTATGCACTATGCATTACGTTTGTGTATTACGCGTGTATTTCACACTCCAAACATTGCGTATTTACAGTTTTATCAAATCACAACCTTTTTCATTTTTTTTTGTTGGTGTTGGGGTTCTTGCAGAATAATCTTTTAAAAATCAACAAGAAAGCAAAAAGAATCATCAAAATTAATATTCCCTCTGACCCTTAATAATTGATCATATTTTCTTTTTTGGATCGTCTCACAAAAATTGATTACATTCAAATTAAGAAAGATTCTGTAGGTATGTTTACATACTTACCTTTTTATATTTTTTTAATATATTTCTCTCTCAACATTTAACTCTCTACCAACTCATACTTAGTCCTATGTCTACGAAACATTCTGCAGCACCTCCCCGTATTTCTCCAAGTGCATGACATCGATTGTGTGTTCTAACATCTATCTAATCTTGTTCTTGCAAGACTAAACAAATGTTAGAATACTAGATCTGTATGCACCCGGAGAAACACTGGAGAACGTGTACCAAATATCCACGACATAGAACACGGAGCATGAGTCGATATATAGTTTTATAAATACTTAACTTTTTCAAAATTTCCAAACTAGACATTCAAAGGCTCGTTACAAAGTATTACTTTGTAATGAGTATCTTTGAACGGGAACTAAGGGTTTTTATGCATGCATGCATGCATTTAAAAATTGATAACATATGCAATCATCTTGTTAAAATTTCAAAATTTTGGACAGTTGTAATCATTAGGTTAATTTGCAAAAACATGCCATAATCAAAATGATTCACTTTAAATTTGTTGACAACGAGTTGTAACCAACTCGTTGTCAATGAACTTAACAAAATAACAACAAATATTTTTAATGCGGGAATGCGCGCGCGGGGTTGATATTGCCCCACCTATCATCGAGTCCGGGGTTTACATATATAGTTAGGGTTTAGGTTGTATTTATGATAATTAGGTTTAATTAAAAGTGTATTAAGGTTTAATTAGGGTAATTAGGGTTGATTGAGTTCACTAAGGTTAATCAGAGATATTTAGGGCTCATTATGGTTTAGTTAATTAGGGTTTATCAAGGCTAATTAGTAATAATTAGGATTTAATTACAGTAATTAGAGTTTAGATTTTTAATAAGGGTTTGTCAATGATTTTTCAGGGCAATTAGGGTTTAACTAGGTAAATTAGAGCTGATTAGGGCTAAGTACAGTTTTAATTAATAGTAAATTAGAATTAATCAATGTTAATTCAGGCTAATCAGTGTTAGTTACTCTAATTAGGGTTAATTGGAGTTAGTTTCATTTAACAATGATTAATTAGTGTAAACTAGAGTTTATTTAAGAATTAATTAGGGTTAGTCAGTTTCAATTAGGGCTAATTAAGGCTAATTAGATTCGATTAGGGCTAATAAGGTCTAATTCGAGCTAGTTAGGGTTAATTAGAGTTAATTGGGTTAATTAGAATTAATTATTTTTAGTTAGGATTTAATTAAGATTAATTAGGTTAATGTGTTAATGAGGGTTAATTAGGGGCAATTTGGGCTACTTAGGGTTAATTATGGCTTATTCGAGCTATTTAGGATCAATTATAGTTAATTGGGTTTATTTACTCTCAATTAGTGTTATTTAGGGCTAACTTGGCTATTTTGTGCTAATTGAGCCTAATTAGAGCTTATTAGGGTTAATTACCCTAACTGGGTTTCATTAGGGTCGATTACTGTTAATTACAGTTTAATTAAAAGGGTTAACTAGGGTCAGTTAGGGTTAATTTAACTTTAATTAGTGTTAAGTAAAGTTACAACATGTAACAATGTACAATTAGGGTAAAATTACACTATACATTACAACAAATTATCTTCAACTAACCACGATTAGGGTAAAATCATCTTTAAAGTTAAGTGCCTAATATGCATAAATTCAAACTTTAACTCAAAATTAGCAGCATTATAGTAAAATGGACTTACAGGTAGTGATGTGGCAGCGGTGGTGGCGCAACAATGGAGGGTTTTGAGAGATGTGGAGGGCACATGAGGGGGGGGGGAGTCGCTTGGTGGGGGGGGGGGGTGTCGCCGTAAAGGGGGTCGCCGGAGGGGGAAACTGCCGGTGAGACACACACACACAAAGAGAGAGAGAGAGAGAGAGAGAGAGAGAGAGATGGAAGTTTTCGCGACGGATTACTTCCGTTGCTAAAAAGTTTCTAAAATATTTTTAAAAAGTGGCCGAAAATTGAAAATTTTTTAAAATCTTTTAGCGAAGCGACGGAATATCCATCACAAAAAGCCATTGGTAAAGGTTTTTACCGACGTGCTTCCCCATACGTGAAAAGTTTTAGCGACAGAATTTTATTAATGGTAAATTCGGTCACTGAAGGAGCTTTTTAACGACATAATGGTATTCTTCGCTAAAAATCTATCGTAAAATACCTTTTTTTCTTATGGTGAGTTTATTAACCCAAATGCTTAGTAGATGAAATGTATTCCGAATGTCTTGAGACATGCAATCGAAATTTTTACCGACTTTTCACCTGCTCGTAAGGTATATAATATTTTTTTCCGTCTTGTTGTTGACCAGATAAGGCCCAAGGATCATAATACCTATTTTAGTCTGAAGTAGCATTACAAAAAATTTTTATGGAAGTTTTTGGCATTTTTATGATATTTTAGGACCTTAAAAGACCCACAAAAAATATATATATTTTTTGCAACTTTTTGGACTTTTTGTCCGAACTTGCTCTCCGGCAAGGCTGCTCAGGCCTGTTGCTTAGGAAATCAGCACAGATTGAGGTCTGTTCAGGCTTGCTGCCTGGGCGACCTGGTAGAAGCTACATTCCGGGAAATGGGCTCAGACTTGCTACGCGGATGGCCTGCTCGGGTGCGGGCATGAAGGTGGGGAAGAACCAGTTGTTTGTTGTCCGGTCAACAGGCTCAGACTCTCACGACCTGCTCGGGCTTGCTGCATGGTCGGCTAGCTCAGGTGCAGGACTGATGGCTAGAAAGGCCCACCTTTGACAAGTTCCTTACAAAAAATGAACTTCACCGGTGGTGCTGCATTTTGTGAGTTCCTTTTTTGAGGAAAATTTGTGTGTTTCTGCGTGTATGTTCGTTGCGGTGGCCGGAGAAGAGGCGGTGGCCGAGGAAGGGGCGGAGGCTAGTGGTTTCTTTAGTCTTTATTTTGGTCAGAAATTCAATAATGATTAGCATATTGTTTTTTCTATATTTTAGGAGAAAGTGTAACATATATATTAGGTTTTCATTTCCATTTTTGCTTTAATCTATTTTCTTTATGTGTTTGACGAAGTTACCCTTGAGGAAGATGCAACTTATCTGAGCACCATTTGGGTTCGGACGGAAATGGTTCTTGGTACTTTATAATTGCCTAGAACACCTAGACCCTTAAGTATAATACGGAAAACTTGGGTCATTGAAGTGAGACTTTTGTGAAGTTTTAGGGCACTAAGGTGTAATTAATCCTTAATCTTTTCATTTTACATTTTTTTTGCAAGATGGGTGGGCGTGGAGATTTGGGTATTTGGCCACGGTGTCTTTACATGCACGCGATCATATGGGAGTTCCTAAAACAAGTTCAAAACGGTAGTTTCGATCAGAGATGTTTTCAGGAAGTCATATTGGCTAGGAACTTGATGCCATATATTATGACCATAACAATCTTATGGACACAAAACTAGTTCATTGGTTTTTGACGGTCATTTAGATGGGAGAAACTTTTTCTTGAACAGATACATATTAAAACAATAGAAACTTAGAATAAAATGTGTGCCTTCATTCTACATAAAAGCATGAGCTTCAAATAAATAGTAGTTATTTTTCTTCCGAAATGACAAGAAAAACATCACATATGCCACGTATAAGAAAAGAGGTGGATTGCACATGGGTTAGGTTCTGTAGTACAGAGTTGATTAAACCTTGGAAAGGAACATATCATTTGCCCTTTAACAGGAGGAAATGCTTTGATGAGTACAGTCTGAATAGACTGAAAGCAGAAATGGATGATACTAGAGCCATCAAGAGAGACGCAAAGTAGCCACACACCAAAGCCCCACCGATTTGAAAGCAGAACCTAGCGTATATGTTGCACACCCCCATCCACTGAAAGCCACTCGATCCGGTTACGGCAAGTAATGAGGCGGCCAGGGCGGCCGAGTTAGCTGCGAATACAGTGTACACCGCTACCTACAAATACAAATGATTTAAGGTAAGGACATGAATCAAAAAGATATAAGAGTCACAATATGAGGCTTCCCTTAGTGTGTGTTGGATATGAAGAATTTTAAAATATTAGAAGCTTTGAAATATCGAACTTTCCAAAGTTTAATATTTGATAACTTTTGTGCATGAGAATTGTACAATTGTAATTGGTTATAGAAGATATTATAAATAAATCGTTAAACAAAAAATGAAAAATGGATGGCTAGGGGCGGGGGGGGGGGGGGGGGGGGGACGAACAGTTGAAAAATTAGAATGAAATGTGGCACAAAAAAAAAAGTTGAATTGATTTGACAAAAACCTAGTCTGAAGTAGTTATTTTCAACTGAAAATTTTGGCCCCCTAAATCCTTATTTCAAATCCCTTCTCGAACTTTACAAATCTTCTTTTGTAGTTACCAAATAGCGAATTTCATTCAAAGTACTTTTAAATTCTCAGCCAAATTAAATTCTCAGTTGAAGTACCTCGTCTAAACACATCATTGTGGCTATTGAGTAAAGAAATTCACAATACTATGACACAAGGTCATGATGAGCAGTTATTTATTGATTATTAATTCTTGCCCTCAAAAAGCCGGTTTCAAATAAAAGTTTGCAGGTAGAATATGCTAAAGGCCTAAGATAAGTATGTTTCACGTGAGCGAAATGGTAAGATCTTGTATCCAACCCAAAAAGCATGGTCAATAAGAGGATAAACCTATCAAGGTACAAGAACTGATGTCAATCTTCATCTACAATCGATGTGGGACGGTAACAAAAAAGATGTGCAATGCAAATTTTGATGAAAGCGACATTGAATAAGTTTTGTGAAGATTTTTTCTCACCAAAGAGTCACGTGTTAGGTTTTATTCATTGAGGAATTGGATAATAATCTTGTTGAAGCCTCACAAAATGAAGGTAAACTGGGCAACTATGAGTACAATGATACTGATTTTGTGCTAGCTAGCAATTGTGAGCACGTAAAATCCAATTCTTACCTTGCTTTTTTAAGAACGAAGCGGAAGCCTACCAATCACAAGGATAAGACATTACTAACTAGTGAATGCAGCACCTCTTTAGTCTTTCCTTTAGCCATCACCGGTATAGACGTGATGGTTCCTCTGGTTTTATGGGGGCTTACCTTTTGAACTTTGGCCGAACGAATAATTGAACAAGTTGTGTGAGCTAACATATAAAGAGATTAATTAGTATGTAGTTGGGTTGGTCTGTCATTGCCTGCCCTTAGCTTTCTGTAATTTATACCATCTTCTGGTGTACAGCTGTTCATACTGCTTCTATCTAGTTGTTTCGGAGCCCTCGTGCTTTGGTGTTTATGACAAAGAAATTTGCAAATGAAAATGTATAGCTTCATATATAGGTACTGTAGTTGAAATAATCTACCAAAGTTGAGTGGTCATGTCAACTTACCTCAAACTCTAGACGGTCTTAAATCTCGTACCTCAAGCTCTTGAATTCAGACTCGGTAGGACGAAGGCGGGGGATTCCATATTTTTTGTTCATGTTCTTTGATGTGAAAGGAAAAAGAAAAAGGGAATGATAAAATGGCTAATGCTACATTACAACTGATTTACCTGGTCTAACCAAAAGCATATCCAAGCCAGGTTTTTGTGCGATACAATTAGGCCTGGCATAAAACGAGAGGCGATACAATATCTGACTAGTTGGAGCAGATTATAACTGGCCGCACTAAATTCAACAAGTACCAAGACGCTGCATACATGGATAACAAAATAGTCAGTGAAGAATCTTCATTGAACAAGCGTAAATGAAAGGAAAAACAAATATAAGTACACCGAAAGTCTCGAGTAAGAGACTTATAAGCGGTGAATTTCCTTGTCCATCGTTTTTAAGTTTCAAAAGCTAGCCAGAAAAAATAAACAATATTCTCTAAGACTGCTCTGTCTAAGTTTTATACTGGGTACTGATCTAATTGCATAGAATCTTTTAGGGTTCCGACCCCAAGCCTTTCAATCTATTCGAAGTTCTCTTCCATAATGTTAAATTAGGATTAGAGATTTTTCCCCTATGCTTTCATTCTGGATAAAGTGGATGCAAAACAGAGATACCCTTGGTATGCTTCTACTTCATTTCTTCAGGACAACCACAAAATCTTGTTTTCTGAAACAGGCAATGGTATTCAGCCTTTGCGTTGTATAATTTGATGACACAAAAGTAGATGATGGTGAGAGAGGGAGAGAGAGAGAGAGCGCTTACAACAATGCATTCAAATCTTTATAAGTTGCCTTTCTCAGGATTGACGAGTAGATAAGCTTGGTTTGAGAATCGAATAGCACTAGCAGAGCAGTCATGAGTAAGAGCAATGTTGTAGCAAGCCTTAGGAAAGCCTCGCTTTTCGTAGCGTCCATTTCTCTGGCAAAATACTAATCAGCGAATATGGTTTCTTCTTTCTCAAGCCCCACCAACCATCCATGTCTACCTTTATGTAAGGGAGGTGAATTTCACGGACGAGGGGGGGGGGGGGGGGGAGAGAGAGAGATTGATAAGTGGTGCTTGATGGTTACACGTGAAATGGTAAGGGTGTCCATTTGTATACGCATGAAAAGTTAGGAGATACTTAACCATGAGCATGATTGGCCTCTAAGTGCAATCAGAATTGGAGGCCACTAATAAATGATCGTATTTCACTGAACTTTCAAGATTCCAGTCAAACACAGCCAGACCATTTCCTCCGCTAAGCAGTATTGCCTTGGGTGTCAAGATAAACAACGAACGAATTAAAAGCATGCCGGCGAATCTTCAACCAATGCTTCAAGCAAAGGAAAACCAAAAGAAAGAAATAGTGACACATGAAAACACCTTTGCAAGGACAAGCAGACAAAAGCAAAACCCTTATAAAAGACAGCTGATGACAAGGAAAAAGCAAAGTACCCCGAAAGTAAAAAACAAAGCATACAGACACGTGAAGCAGCAACCTCAAAACAAGAAGAAAAGAAAAGAAGACCGCAACTTTTGACTCAAGAAAAGAGATCAACTTTAGACAAAATTGGCAAAAGAAACAAGTAGACACATCAAAAGAAGGCCCTTGAAAGCAGATGAATTATTAAAGCTAGCACAAAAAGACAGAAGTAGCCGCATCTTTGGAAAAATGGAAGACACTTTTGGCAAGTGGAGAAAGATGCAACAAAGCACTTAGCAGACAAACAAATCTGCTTTTTAACTTTTGTAAAAGCAAGACTGACTTTATCTATAATAATATAGGACGCGTGTAAAAGCATATCCCTGTAACTAGTCCGTAAATCATGTAAATTCCTGTAGATGGCTTTGAAAAGTGGGAGCGAGTCATTTAGGGTTAGTTGCCGAGTGATGGCTTTGAAAGCCCGCAGACTAACGCATGCCCTGAATTTTTTCCAAAAAATAAAACCATGATAATTCAACCAGCATTCTGAGATTTAATCTAGTCATAAGTCTACCCAGCATCCTGAACTTTGAATTTCAAACTTGAACCTAGACTCTCTCTTTTTCGAGTTTCTTCCATTCTTTCTCTAAATCTGCTCTCTATTCCGGTGTTTTTCTCTGATATGCTACCTTTTTCTGAAAAATGGATTTTGTGGTCTAACCGGAGGCCCGTCGTTTCCAATGATGGTATATCGGCTGGAAACCAGACGTCATGAAGGCTTAGTCCTGGCACCCTTGGGTATTGACGATTGGTGTATAGAGACATGATTTTTTCTCTGATATGCTACCTTTTTCTGAAAAATGGATTTTGTGGTCTAACCGGAGACCCGTCGTTTCCAATGATGGTATATCAGCTGGAAACCAGACGTCATGAAGGCTTAGTCCTGGCACCCTTGGACACTATTCTCAAACTCTAAATATATTAATTTATTTTGACTTAATGTTGATTATAGTTGTAGGTCCCTAAATACACCTAGATGGGGGTGAATAGGTGTTTTACAGCTTTGAGTATAAATTAAAAACTGAGATACAAAGTGATGACAAATATAACGTGATAAATTTAACACAGAGATTTATACTGGTTCGGCCCCACCAGCCTACGTCCAGTCCTCGAGCACTCCACGCAAGGGAGACCTACTCGAGCCTTTCACTAAACCAACTAGCTTCGGGTGCTAGCTCAAACCGCAGTACAATTTCTGAAACCCTTCCAAGGTTTTCAACAGATTACAAATGAAAAGAGATTTACAAGTTGAATGTAAACAAACAAGCTCCTTCTTGAGCAAATATTACAATGAAGAATAAGATTTAAGCCTTCTTAGGTGGGAAGATCTATATCCTTTCAAGAACCAAACCAAGAAGCTCACTATGAACAATCTCAAGGATAAAAACTCACTCAATAGAGAATGAAAGATAAGATATCAAGATGAGAAAGAGTTTTTGAGAGTATGAAAAAGATTTTCGCAAGAGAGAGAGTAAATGCTCGTTAGGAAGGAAAAGTCCAAAAAAGGATTCGACTAAAAACAAATGATTTGGCTTCGACTAAAAGTTTTTGTTTCGACTAAAACATTTAGCTTCGACTGAAAGTCTTGGCTTCGACTGAAAGTCATTGCTTCGACTGAAAGTCTTGGCTTCGACTGAAAGTCATGGCTTCGACTGAAACACTTGACTTCGACTGAAACTGATGACTTCGACTGAAACTGATGACTTCGACTGAAATGCTTGACTTCGACTAAAACTGATGACTTCGACTAAAAGATTTGGTTCTTTACTAGAATTTATGTCAGATCTTTTAAGAAAGACTTATACTGACAAGAAAAAAATTTGACATCAGGTTCTTGCATCTTCAATGTAGTCCATGGTTTTAAGTCCCGAGTCCAAGTTCTGATTCAAGCTTTGTCCATGTCAAGATCTTGTCTTTGTTTGATTAAGAGATAAATCCTGAAATGTTTATCTTAATAAAGTTGTCAGATTAATGTTAGAAATAGTATGTCTGGAATCATCAAAATCAATAAGTCAACAATCTCCCCCTTTTTGATGATGACAATATTAATTCTAACAAAAAAAAAACGATATACTCCTCCTTAATCAGTTAAACATTTACTCAAGGATATAACATAAAGAGCATCTTATAAAATTTTAATCAAAGAATTAATAAAGATGCATACAAAAGAATGATCAATTCAAACAACGATCAACAAGTACTTGTTCTCCCCCTTTGTCTAATCAAAAAGAGGGGCAGCTAATGCAACAAGCAAAAGAAGAAATGAATAAAACAAAAACTAAGGCCGACGGCGGCGAGCACCCTGGGTAGAGGAGGAGGGATCAGCAGGTGACGGAGCGATTGTGGGGACTTCAACGACTTCGACGACACGAGGAGAGCGTAGCTGCGGAGGGTTGTAGGGAAGATGCGGGTTAAAGAACCATTCTTCCCCTTCAGTGCCAGTGTGTCGAGAAGGAAAAATATCCGGACGAGTCACCCGAAAGCCGTGTGCCTGATCGAAGATCTGCTGAGCCAGGTAGCGGTTTTGTTCAGTCAGAATGCTCGTAGTGAGATAAGCCTAGCGACGATGATCTCGAAGGGCAGTTTCTTGCTGGTGACGAAGATCTTGCTGCATCCGACTCAAACATTCCATGAGGGGAGTGTGATTGAGGGGAAGAGAGGAAAGGTTAGCAGTAAGGTCATTGAGCAGGTTGTGAAAGTCGATTTGGTTCGAGAGAAGCTAAGCGAAGGAGTGTTGAACCGACTGCTGAAGGGCAGTAAGCTCATAAAGGAGAGCGGTGTGGTTAGCTGCAACAGTAGCAGCAAGGGTGGTTTGCGATTCAAGAATTAACTGAATCGAAGTAGAAAGTCGTGAAAGAGTTTCAGAGAGGTTGGGGGTGTCGGAAGAGAGGAACTCATCAAAATTTAGGTTGGAGAAGTCGTCAAGCGGACTAGAGAAAAAAGGGTGAGGAGGAGTGGGTAGATGTGGGATCGAGGAGGAAGGGTCAGGGGGAGGAAAGGGGAAAGAGCTAGATGGGTCAGTCTGTGCAGGGGGGATGAACGGAGTAGAAGAAGGTGGTGTTGGTGGAATAGACGAGGGAGGAGCAGAAAACGCTGCTGAAGGAATTTCGGGAGCAGGCGAGGGAGGAGGAAGAGAAGCAGGAGCAGAGGCCAGAACAGACTGGGTGTGGGAAGGATCGGTAGCAGTGACGCGCTCAAGAAGGACAGTGTCGAAGGTGAGATCAGAGCGAAGGACAAAACCAGCACAACGAAGAGAGGTTTCGTCAAGAACATGGTGACTCGGAAGGGGGATACACTCCGAGGTAGAGGTGGGTAGAGGGACATGAAAATGTTCAAAAACACGGGTGAGCAGGAGTCCGAAAGGAAGATTGGCAGAGGATTTTGTTTTTTGGGCATTCATTACGAGCATGATGATGCCCGCAATGTTTAAAGGAGAACCCCGAATGAAGTGGGTGAGAAGGATGATGTCTAAATAGGAAAAGGTAGCGTAAGATCCTGAGCGAGCAGAGAGATTATAACAAAGGATAAGATGAAGAACACGGTGAAGAGGAGAGAGGTCACCTAGACTAGGTTTACGGGGCCGAGAAATGGACGGGTCGCCTAGAAGAGTTTGGGTTTGTTGGAGGGGAGTAAAAGAGCTGGAGGTACACCACGTGTTTGCGGTGAAGACAAGGGTTGAGGATGGATTGGTGAAACCGAGTATTTGGGCTAAGGTGGTGGCATCGAGACGTATGTGGACCCCATTCACAGAAGTGGTTAGAGAGGAGGGTGGTGGAGCGAAAAAATGCATGTTGGAGTAGAACATGCGAACAAGGGCCGGGTAATAAGTGGTGGGAGGAGAGAGAATGGAGAGACATCCCATTCGCTCAAAAATGCTGGTAAGGCCAAGTTGAGTTATGAGAACGACATCACTTGGGCGACCGGGGATGACCTCGCGATTGACGAAACTGGTATAGTAGGTGAGTTGGTATTCGACGGAGGGGAAGAAATGGGGAATGTGAAGTATATCGGTAGGTGAGATATAGGGACAGGTAGGGGGTGGACAGGTTGGTGGCGGTGCAGATGAAGATGAAGAAGGGGCAGCAGGTGGAGGAGGAGTAGGAGCAACATTACCTGAGGATGGTGGAGCAGTAGATGGCGGAGGGACTGGTGCAGAGGACGAAGGACGGGTAGCAGCGGCTGAAGTTTGACGAGTGCGGCGGCGGGAAGATGGCGGTGGAGTAGCAGCAGCAGCAGCAGTAACAGGAGCATCAGTCGAGGCAGGAGCCACGTCGGACTCATCGTCAGAGTCAATGAGCAGACGACGACGACGACGACTACGAGGACGTGGATTCGGGTCCATGTGGGTCCTTGTAGTGACAGGTGGACAGGAGAGAGAAGAAAAGTATGAGTCTGTGAAAACGAAAAGCAAATAGTGAAAAGGGAACAGTAAAAAGTTAAAGTGAAAAAGGTGGGCCGATTTATAGACGACAAACTTTTAGTCGACTGAAACATGACTTTCAGTCGACTGATTAGGTTTTAGTCGACTGAAAGTGTACTTTGAGTCGACTTAAACCGAATGATCCTGAAAGTGGATGACGACCCGCATTCGACTGAAAGTGAAGTTTTAGTCGACTGAAAAAGTACTTTTAGTCGACTGAAAATCTTTTAGTCGACTGAAAAGCTTTTAGTCGACTAAACAATGAATGAGCAAAAAATGAAGCGGTCATTTTGGTAAAAAGGAATTTAGCTAAGATCACACATTCCTAAGCGACGATGAAGTGAACAAAAGGAGGATTCAGCTAACGGTTTTGTAAATATATCTGCGAGCTGATCTTCAGAGCCAACTTTCTTAAGTTCTATTAATCCTTTCTGAACGTTGTCTCTGAGAAAATGGCGACGAATATCGATGTGCTTAGTGCGTGAGTGTTGGACAGGATTTTTACTAATGTCAATAGCACTGCTACTATAGCACATAATAGGAATATGATCTATGAAGACACCAAAATCTCGTACTGTTTGACGCATCCATAATACTTGGGCACAACAGCTTCCAGCTGCAACATATTCCGCTTCAGCAGTGGAGAGAGCCACAGAAGTTTGTTTCTTACTATGCCACGACACTAAAGCATCGCCGAGGAACTGACATGTGCCACTAGTACTCTTTCGATCAACAAGACATCCCGCATAATCAGAGTCAGAAAAACCTACTAGATCTAGCGAGGAGTTCCGTGGATACCAGAGTCCCAAATTTAAAGTTCCAGAAAGATATTTAAAAATACGTTTAACTGCAGAAAGATGAGATTCTTTAGGACAAGCTTGAAAACGAGCACAAATGCATACACTAAACATTATGTCAGGTCTAGAAGCAGTAAGGTAGAGCAAACTACCAATCATGCCACGGTAAAGTTTGTTATCTACATCTTTACCATTTTCATCTTTCACAAGATTAACGCTAGGAGAAATCGGGGTCCCTCTAGGTTTAGCATTATCCAAGCCAAACCGTTTCAAAAGCTCCCGTGAGTACTTAGACTGACTTATAAAAATTCCTTCTTTTGACTGCTTGATCTGAAGTCCAAGGAAAAAAGTAAGTTCTCCCATCATACTCATCTCAAATTCCCTGCGCATATTCTCAGCAAACTCTTGGCATAAGTCATCGTCAGTAGCACCAAAAAAATGTCATCAACATCTATTTGAACTATTAAGATATGCGAATTCTGAATTTTTGTGAAGAGTGTGGTATCGACTTTGCCACGAGAGAATCCATGATCAATAAGAAAGCTGCTAAGACGATCATACTAAGCTCGAGGGGCTTGTTTAAGACCGTACAAAGCCTTTTTCAGCTTGAAGACATGATCGGGGTATTTTTCATTTACAAAACCAGGAGGTTGTTTAACAAAAACTTCTTCCTGTATTACCCCATTCAAGAAAGCACTTTTCACATCCATTTGAAAAAGTTTAAAATTCAAATGACATGAAAATGCCAAAAGCATTCGGATAGCTTCAAGTCGAGCAACTGGGGCAAAGGTTTCATCAAAATCAACCCCTTCGACTTGATTGTATCCTTGAGCAACTAGTCTAGCTTTATTACGAACAATATGGCCATTTTCATCAAGTTTGTTTCGAAAAACCCACTTAGTTCCAATGACCTTTTGTTGAACAGGAGCCGGGACTAGTGACCAAACATTGCTTCTATCAAATTGATTCAATTCATCTTGCATGGCAAGAATCCATTCAGAATCGTTTAGAGCCTCAGAAATATTTTTAGGCTCAATTTGAGAAAGAAAAGCAAATTCCGCACAAAAAAGATTTACCGTAGATCGTGTAGTAACTCCGCGTTCCACATTACCTGTGACTTGTTCTAGTGGATGACTTGATGAGTATTTCCAACTTTTTGGGAGTGGCTGTGTCACATCACTGTTATTGTGAGTGGATGTTGTGCACTCCCCCTCGGTTGAAGAAACATTAAGTTTGTTATTCAAGTCCAGTGAGAGTTCTTCACTGTCATCACCTGCATTCTTATTAGGTTTTTCAACGTTAGATTCTTCAAATACTACATGCATAGATTCTTCAATAGTCATAGTTCTAAGGTTATAAATTCTATATGCTCTACTTTTTAAAAAATAACCAAGAAATATTCCCTCGTCAGATTTCGCATCGAACTTTCCCAAATTTTCACGATTGTTCAAAATAAAACATTTACAGCCGAAAACCTTGAAATAATCGATTTTTGGTTTTCGATTTGAGAACAATTCGTAAGGTGTTTTATCAAGAATTGGTCTGATGAGTACTCTGTTCAACACGTAACAAGAAGTGCTGATGGCTTCGGCCCAAAAATATTTTGGCAGAGAATTTTCATGAAGCATGGTTTTGGCCAGTTCTTGCAAAGTACGATTCTTTCTCTCTACAACCCCATTTTGTTGAGGTGTTCGACGAGCAGAAAACTCATGTGAAATGCCATTTTCAATGCAAAAAGGAATAAAATCTTTTTCAAATTCACCGCCATGATCACTTCTAATTTTTACAAGCTTCAACTCTTTCTCATTTTGAAGCAGTTTAACAAGACTAAAAAAATTTTCAAACGCCTCATCCTTATGAGTTAGAAAAAGAACACAGGTGTACCTGGAGAAATCATCAACAATAACGAAAGCATAAAATTTTTCACCAAGGCTGACATTTCTCGAAGGGCCAAATAGATCTAAATGAAGGAATTGAAGAGGGCGAGAAGTGGAAACGACATTTTTGGCTTGAAAGGATGTTTTTGACTGTTTACCATATTGACAGGCATCGTAGACCTTATCCTTGACAAACCTTAGCTTAGGAAGGCCTCTGACAAGATCTTTCGAGAGAAGTTTCTTGATTAGGTCCATGTGAACATGACCTAATCTACGATGCCACAACCAAATATCATTATGCTGAGCGGAAAGACAAACTTCCCGCGAAGAGTCAGATGCATCAAAAGATAAAGTATAGATATTACCATCTCTCTTACCGACCAAGGTACCTCCATCTGACGCATGACAGATTAGGCATTTATCGCCTTCGAACTACACTTTGTGTCCGCTATCGATGAGTTGACTGATACTTATCAGATTGAACTTCAACCCATCAACCAAGGATACATTGTCTATAGTAATGGAGCCTGTACCAATTTTACCTTTACCAATGATCTTCCCATTTGAGTTGTCTCCGAAGGTAACAAGTCCTCCATTCTTCGGAGTGATGTGAGAGAAAAGAGAGCAATCACCGGTCATATGTCTTGAACATCCGCTGTCGAGAATCCATTTGTTGGAATCTGTCCTTGCTTTCAAGCATACCTACAATAGACTCTGGTTTCGTTCCTTTAGGTACCCACACTTTCTTTGGTCCTGGAAGATTAGATAAACGAAATTTTGGCACCCAAACTTGTTTCACTTTGTTTTTTGTAATAGAAGGGAATGCCTTATTTCTGACAGCACTACGAGGACAATTTTTAGCTAAGTGCCCTTTCTTTTTACATACTGTACAGAGTGTGAAAGGCGAGCAAGAAGCTAAATTTTTGTGAAAGAAGTTTTTATAGTCTTTTTGCTTCTTTGAAGGGTCGTATCCAATTCCACATTTCTCAAAAACACATCTTTGTCTTCCCAAAAGAATATCTAAATTCTCTCTTCCTTGAGTAAATTTTGAAAGGATAAAATTTAGATCTTCAATCTCCTTTTCTAGATTAATTTTTTGCATAGAAATATCTTCCAGTTGAGATTTTAAAAGATTGTTTTCAACTGGAGCTTTTACTTCATGGAGAGATTGAATTTTAGAGGACAAAATAGAGTTTTCCTTCTTAGAAGCGTTCAGATTATTTTTCAAGGAAGTATTTTCAAAAATATAGAGTTCAATCTTTTTTTGAAATTCTTCATTTTCGCCTTCCAACTCTTCAACAGTATTAATTAAAGAAAGAGCTTTATTTTTTAGATTGGCATTCTTAACTTTTAACTTTTCATAATTTTCATTTAGTTCTAGAAAAGCTGACTTGAGTTCAGTGAAATCAGGATTCTCAGAGATTACCTTGGAATTTTCGTCTTTGGCCATGAAGCAAAGTTGGGCTACTTCATCATCTTCGTTAATTTCTTTGTCGCTTTCATCCGAGTCATCCCAAGTCAGCGGAGCTTTTCTAGGCTTGAACTTCTTTTCTCTGAAATCTCGACTATTGCTACTTACAGTCTTGTTCTTGAGTTGTGGACAGTATTTTTTGATGTGCCCAGTTCTACCACACTCATAGCAGGCGTCAGCACTTTCCTTTACGTTCCAATCACCATTATTTCTCTGATGTGATTGGTTTGTAGGATTTCTCCTAATCTTCCCGTCTCGCTTGCTTGCAAGAAACTTCTTGAACTTTCGAGTGATTAGTGCCATTTCAGGATCAGAGTCGTCGCTGCTTTGTGAAAGTTCATGTGAGGCCTCAGCTCTAAGAGCTAAGTTCTTCTTCTTGGAGATAGTTTCTTCTTCGTCATGAATTTTCATTGTAATTTCATGAGTCATTAGAGAACCCACCAATTCTTCGAGTTTCAGCACATTCAAATCCTTTGCCTCTTGAATGGCTGTGAGCTTTGCTTCCCATCTCTTTGGGAGAGATCTGAGAACTTTTCGGACAACTTCTTTCTCGGGGTAGATTTTACCCAAAAGCTTTACTCCATTTATAAAAAATGTGAATCTAGAGTACATCTCATTTATGGACTCGTGCTCCTTCATCTTGAAGGCCTCATACTGCAGGACCAACATATTGATCTTGGTCTCCTTTACTTGATTTGTACCTTCATGAGTAACTTCCAACGACCTCCACATTTCTCTAGCAGTCTCACATGTTGAGACTCGATTGTACTCATTCATGTCGAGGCCACAGCTGATAATGTTCTTAGCTTTGTCATCCATAGAGAAGAGCTGCGCCTCATGAGAGTCCATTTCAAGAATTCCTTTCGGAATCTTGGTTCCATCTGGTCCATCCTTCATCGAAATTATAGGACCATTTTCAACAACATACCAGACGTGTGTATCCTGCCTGAGAAAATTCCTCATGCGATTCTTCCAGTAGCTGTAGTTGTCATTTTTCAACAGTGGTGGCCTGGTGGTTGCTGAACCTTCTTCCATAACGCGATCTTTAGCTCTTGACGATTAATTCAAAGAAAATAACCAGAGCACACGGCTCTGATACCACTTGTAGGTCCCTAAATACACCTAGAGGGGGGTGAATAGGTGTTTTACAGCTTTGAGTATAAATTAAAAACTGAGATACAAAGTGATGACAAATATAACAGTGATAAATTTAACACAGAGATTTATACTGGTTCGGCCCCACCAGCCTACGTCCAGTCCTCGAGCACTCCACGCAAGGGAGACCTACTCGAGCCTTTCACTAAACCAACTAGCTTCGGGTGCTAGCTTAAACCGCAGTACAATTTCCGAAACCCTTCCAAGGTTTCCAACAGATTACAAATGAAAAAAGATTTACAAGTTGAATGTAAACAAACAAGCTCCTTCTTGAGCAAATATTACAATGAAGAATAAGATTTAAGCCTTCTTAGGTGGGAAGATCTATATCCTTTCAAGAGCCAAACCAAGAAGCTCACTATGAACAATCTCAAGGATAAAAACTCACTCAATAGAGAATGAAAGATAAGATATCAAGATGAGAGAGAGTTTTTGAGATGTATTTGAGAGTATGAAAAAGATTTTCGCAAGAGAGAGAGAGTAAATGCTCCCAAGGACCCCCTATTTATATATGTAGCAGAAGTGAACCGTTAGGAAGGAAAAGTCCAAAAAAGGATTCGACTAAAAACAAATGATTTGGCTTCGACTAAAAGTTTTTGTTTCGACTAAAACATTTAGCTTCGACTGAAAGTCATGGCTTCGACTGAAAGTCTTGGCTTCGACTGAAACACTTGACTTCGACTGAAACTGATAACTTCGACTGAAACACTTGACTTCGATTGAAACTGATGACTTCGACTGAAACTGATGACTTCTACTGAAATGCTTGACTTCGACTGAAACTGATGACTTCGACTGAAATGCTTGACTTCGACTGAAACTGATGACTTCGACTGAAATGCTTGACTTCGACTAAAACACTTGACTTCGACTGAAATACTTGACTTCGACTAAAACTGATGACTTCGACTAAAAGATTTGGTTCTTTACTAGAATTTCTGTCAGATCTTTTAAGAAAGACTTATACTGACAAGAAAAAAATTTGACATCAGGTTCTTACATCTTCAATGTAGTCCATGGCTTTAAGTCCCGAGTCCAAGTTCTGATTCAAGCTTTGTCTATGTCAAGATCTTGTCTTTGTTTGATTAAGAGATAAATCCTGAAATGTTTATCTTAATAAAGTTGTCAGATTAATGTTAGAGATAGTATGTCTGGAATCATCAAAATCAATAAGTCAACAATAGTGTCCTTAAAACTAACTTTCTTCTACGTAGATAAAAAATCATGTCTCTAAAAAACAAAAACAACATATGAGATTTAGAAGAAAAAAATTATGCTACAGTTAATTTAAGTGTATTATAAGTTTTATACACACACATAACATAATCAATATAAAAAATTATCAATGTAATATACAATTTTAATAATCAAGTTATAGGATAAGTTTTTGTTTTGATAAGACAGCACAATCAACAAAGTGGTTATATCACTTATATGAGATTTTGAAAAGAAATCACATATGTATTAGAAGCAGATACAGTACAGTTAACTCAAACAATTCTTTATTACCATATATGTGACCAATATATAAAACCTATAAAATGCAAAAACGTATGCATGTAATTCTACAAAACTAACGATAAATCAATTCATTTTTACATAGGGCCCTATCGATCAATAAAAAGACTTTTTCACTTATACATGATTCAATTTTCAGGAACAATAAGATTAATTAGTAAATCTTAGACAATTTATAAACATTAAAACGTAATTATGATTATAATGAAATTGATTATAAATATGAGTGATGATTATTGTGCGAATTTAATAGCAAGCGGTTGATTAATGCTTGCCCTATAATATTAGCCTAATATAATGATATTTGAGATTCTTTGCAAGCTCATCATAATTATAGGTATAAGCTAACATATTTTGGTATATAAAAATCATATTATGATGTAATAAAATAAGTATAATTCATAAAACATATTATTAAATATATTTAATAGATATAAGAACTAAAACTTGGCGACAAATAGTAGTTATAGAAAATGAGGAAAACAATTTCAACACTCGAAAAAAAGGACACGCCATCTTCATCAATGGAACGTCCTCGTTCCTAGAATCTTATAAGAATTAAAGAAACACACATATATAAAAATATTGAATATTATGAGGTTATCCTTTTAAATTTATTTTTCCAAAAAGTAATAACTTGTATTGAAAGTAATAAGGTGTAATACCCTGAACCTCAATATATTATAGGTTAATTTAAAACTTTTAGCGACGGTATTTTTTTTTTACTTAGCATCGATATTTTAATATGCAACTTTTAGCGACGATTAGTAAAGTGGGGTTATGTAACACCCGTTAAATTTTTCTAGTGCATTAATTTATCATACATAGTTACTTTGGGCCTTTTCGTAATAATAGAATGTTTTGGGTAAACTTTGAATAACTATAAAAAAATTGAGGGGGTTTGGTAATTTTCTAACCTAGGGTTTGTTTATATATATGTAACTATTAGAGATCAGGCAGCTCCATCTTTTCCCCATTTTTTTGAAAACGGCAGAGAAAGTGTGTGTAAAACAAAGGCAAAAAGATGGGAGAAAACTGAAAATTTTTTGGTGAGTTTTTCAATGAGTTTTTAGCAATTTAATTGATTACGGGATTAAGGGGGATAAGGGAAATCTGCCATAGGGTGACGGCGTTTGAGTGCATATGTAGGTATATGAATGTGGGTTTAGAAATGGGCTGTCGTGAAGATTTATGGGTGGTGGCCGTGGCTGCCGCAAGGGCAACCGTGGGAGAGTGTATGGTAGCTGTGTATTGTATGTTTATGTGTGTATGTGTGGGGTTTGGGACAGAACCAACCGTAAGGGGCTACGGGTTTAGAGAGAGGAAGAGAAAGAGAAACATGGGCTGCCGTGAGAGAAAGAGGTGGCTGCAGTAGCCATGGGCTGCTGTGATTTATGGGGTATGGTTGCGTGTCTTTTGCATGAGGGTGTGTGTGTGTTTTGTGCGTGACCATGTGAATATGTGTGCCTGAGAATAGAAAAACACATGTGCAATGGGTGGACTGCCATGAAAGCAGTCACTGTGTGTGCGTGTTTATATACGTGTGGGTGTGTGTAGCAATGTGTATGTGCGTTTTATGAGTATGGTGTGTGTAACGCCCCGAAATTTCCGGAGCATTAACCGATCAATCTATCTAATCTCAATCATCCAATCATTTCAATATCACTAAGGTAACCCAAAAATGTCCATGTCAGAGCTCTACAAAAACTCAAA
Source organism: Escallonia herrerae (assembly GCA_033070095.1). Classification (NCBI taxonomy): domain Eukaryota; kingdom Viridiplantae; phylum Streptophyta; class Magnoliopsida; order Escalloniales; family Escalloniaceae; genus Escallonia; species Escallonia herrerae. Next base: position 16,684 of record JAVXUP010001921.1, on the reverse strand, counting down.
TTCTCAGAAAAACCGTTCTTAAACACAAGGACGAAATTAAAGTACTTAATTTATTAAGTTACACACTAGTCCCCTCGCAGGGGCTTAAATAACAAACAATGAAAATGCTAATCTAATCCATAATCAAGCTCATTGGCTCCAAACTCTTACGGACGATTATTTCCTGCAGAAGGGAACAGAAAAAGGGAGTGAGCTTTCGGGAGCTCAGTAAAGTCGCTCAATATTCAGTAAGATTACAAACGATTTGGTCAGAAGGTTATATCAATGACAATATAGAAACAATATTCTCAAATTTCTCAATTCAAGATTCAATAAATACACTTTCGATTTCACTGAAACAATGCAGATGATATTGGACATGAGTATATTGCAAAGCCACACAGGCAGTGCAGGGTAACACTTAGCAAAGCCACACAGGCAGTGCTTAATAACAATATGGTTACATATGCATATGAACACTAGCTAGACCCTCAAGGTACTAGCATTTCCCAACAATAACAGACCATCCTTATATCACCCCCGATACAGACCATCCTTATAACTCCTCAATACACTATCTCATGCCAATATGCAGAATACAATAAGCGATATTGCAATGAATAACTCGACACTCAAAGAGAAATAAGTACTGAGCATCGAATGAGATTTTCAATAAACGTGTCAGGCTCAAACAAGGGTTATTAATGACAATCGATACAATTTCATCACAACTATAATTGAGTCCAAAGAAATGTAGATAGCAATTCAGAATAACATACGAATCAAATAGAGGAGTTAGGTTCGGATGAAAAATCCCTTACCTCGATCCAAACGCTGAAGCTAAAACGCTTTCGAACAAATCCTCAAAGTTAACCTAGGTTGACAAAGTCATTTATCAGAACACTTATACATGCCACTACATTAAAATCTTAATATAATTATTCATAGCGTACCCATTTCTCTACCGGATATGATGAAACTCGGAGCGGTTTCTCACACAGCCAACCTACCCCGAAGTTCGTCACACGTCCCGAGACTCAGAAATATCCCAAAAATGTTCTAATCATTCATTTAATGTTATTTATAGCTTAATATAGCATATGGGATAAAAATAATAATTTTTGAATATTTTTTATTATTTTCAAATAAAAAAATAATTTCCTTAAATACGCTAAAACCAATAAATTGCCATAATTTCTTCTAACTGGAAATAAAGGCTCAAAATTTTTGTAACAGCTTTAGAAGACTTATAAAAATTTCTGAAATTGAAATTAGAAATTAAAGGCCTTAAAATATTTTTAAAAGCTTCATTTTTGTTAAATTCAATGCAATAGAGAAATGATAGCAAAGGAACTTTACAAATCACCAAATTTACACTGAGCCTTTATTATATTATAAAATTATTACTATAATTTTCCCCAAAACATTTTCAAGGTTTAAAGGCTTCAAAAGAATTTTACCATTTTAAGCTTACAGAAAATATTACAAATACATTTGATTTCAGAAAATTATGAAATTTTGCCAGTAATTCTAGCATAATCTCAGGTACTGTACCATAATTTTTCACGTTTTAATATTCACTATACGCTATCCAAAGCGCGTAACAAGCCTAACATTATCCGTACACACACATGAGTACACAGCTCACTAACACGCACCCAGCACACACATGCACTCAGTACACCCTCCATTCACACATCCAAGACACAGCAACAAACCCATCAACTCCATCTTCTTATTCACCTCTTCATAACGCACTGCACACACTCACCCACATATATGTACGCAGCACTACACACAAATGCATACAACTAACACACTTCAGGCACACACACACACCTTCAAACAATCACTAACACACGGCTTACAACCCATTTGTTGTCTCTCTCTTACTCTTCTTCTCATTACATTCACACACCATATATATAAATACACACACTGCACTCCAGGCACTACACTCTTTAGACCCATTTCCCCCTTCATCTTCTTCCTCCTTTCATTTTCTGTCCAACCCAGAAAATACACTCACCAACTCACTGTTACTGTTCACGCAGTTTCATTCTCACCCTTAGCACACTTGAAATTCACTCCATTAACACACACACACACACACACACTATATCTACACCTTCATTCATACACTCACAACACACACAACCATGCTCAAAACACAACACCATCAAGCTACTGCCTCACTTTCTTGCCCACCATACACGGACCATTTTCTTTTTGTTTTGTACTCACACAAACCCATTTCGCCACTCCTTCATCTCTCAAGCACCACAACACCCATAAACAACCACACAATAGATACACACCACTCTCATGACACACTACACATACAACAATACCCAGTAACTGTTTCTTCAATACCTCAGGTCCAAAGAACCCCTTGAACACATAAAGTTGAGAACCAAGAATTAAATAAAAGCCGAGACAACAATGCAAACCTGTGCATCCATAAACAACACCTTAGGAACCATATGCAGTTTGCAAGGATCTAATCAAGGAAGAATCAGAAATTTCTTACCAATTTACTTCCATTAACACCTTCCCTTTCACAGATTCTAACTTTTAGAACAAATGTTGCATCTTTACACATGGTTTCACACAGCCACATGGCTGTCTCCATTTCCATTTCTCAACATGTATGGGCTGATTGGCAGCCCCCACCTCTCTAAATACACACCCACAAAGCACCTGTTTATGGCTGACCAAACCGAGACCCCTCACGTCCTCTCACACCCAGGCGATACACATGTATGCGATTCGAAATAAGCTTACAAATACGCCTAAGTAAATTTGCAAGAGGGCTTACCGAAGCTTTGATTCGCTCTGCCGGATTCCAGCGAGTCCTTGTTTGGCCCTTTCTCTCTCTCTCTCTCTCTCTCTCTCTCTCTCTCTCTCTTTTCCTGTGTATTTCTTCTTCTCTCCTTTTGCACGAGCCCTTCTCTTCATCTATTCTACTGCAATTTCGTCTTCTCTCTTCTCTGCCGAGTGTCTTCTCTCTCTTTCTCTGAATCTCTATCTCTATCTATTTAATCTCTATCTATTTAATTCTCTGTTTCTCTTTCTGTAAAAGATAGTTTTTTTTTTTATATATATAAACACTTATCCTTATTTTTCTCCATTTTCTTCTCTCTTTCTCTGGATTGTAACCGTAAACGTATTATTGCACTTATTTTTCCTAATTTCTCTTCTATGTTTTCCTACTTAATTTAATTAATAAATATATTTGTTTTAAAGTAAAGAGTTGACTTTAAAAGTTGCCGCTAAAATATTGACGTTAACTATAGAATATAAAAATGTCGCTAAAGGATTTTTTTTTTAATATATCGTTAACGCTAATCATTGATAAAGACATCAATCCATATCACCTATAACTGCTACCATTAAGTTTTAACTTATAGTTTACAGAAAAATAAAAATATAAAATTTACCGCTAAAGATCACAAAGACTAATGCTCACCCATTCGTCGCTAAAGGTCAACTAAATAATCAGTTAGGCTCTTATATATATATATATATATATATATATATATATATATATATAACTCGCCTCAGGTTTTGGGCTGTTACAGTGTGTATGTAACATGTGTGTTTGTGTAAATTTGTGTGTGCTTGTAAGAGAAGCAAAGCTGCCGAGGCAACTCTGTGTGTGTGAGTGTGTGTGTGTGTGTGTGTGTGAGTGAGTGTGTGAGTGAGTGCATGATGAGTGCGAGAGTGTGCGTTTGTGTTGTGTACGTGTATAAGTGAGTGTGTGTGTTAAAAAAATAGAGAAAGAAGACCCACTACCATGAGGCAATGGGTGTGAGAGGTTTGAGACGTGTTGTGTATGTGTGTGTGTGTGTGTGCGCGCGCGCGTGCGTGGGTGTAAAAATGGGTGTGTTAGTGTGTGTATGTGCACGCGCGAGTGTATGTGTGTGTGGGTTTAAAGGGTGTGTAATATGTATGTGTATGTATGTGTGGAGTGACTGTAATAGGTGTGAGTGTGTTGGGTCAGCATGGTTATAAGGGTGTAGAGAAGGAAGAAGATGAAGTGAGTTTTATTGGGTCACAACATATTGTAGTGGTACCCTGTGCTTGCGCAGGTGTACCACGAGTTTGTGCTTTCGACGCTTGAGTCGGGTAGCGTACAATGATTATTATCATGTGAAATTTTACAGTAGGGTACGTTAGGCTAGATTAGAAATTCTGGCAAAAAT